>BHFT01004223.1:0-10491 GCA_004320025.1 Laticauda laticaudata
CCCGAAATTTTGCTCGTCCGCTGTGTCCTTTTTGCATATGTTTTGCATCCGTCGGCCAGTGTGACCTAGCCTTAAGAGAGCGCTTTGTTGGTTTAACAGATGGATTTCTTGTATTTTCCTAAACTTTCTTTGTGTAACCCTTTGCTTAAGGAAAGAAAAGAAATTAAGAGAAACTGGTTCATTTGAGGTACTCTCAGTAGGCACTCATAATTAACAACTGAATGCATCACTTGCTTTAAATAGTTTGAATCATAACAATAACAAAAGATAGATGACTGATTAACATTCTCTGAGGTTTGAAGTATTTTAAATTTATTGATGAGAGTTTGAATGGGAATATTTCTTCCACACACATGCACATCTGTTGCTAAAATGGGATCCACATTAAAATACAAAAGAAGGCCTGGAATAGTCAACTTTCCCATTAATCACTACTGTAATGTTTCAGCTCAGTGATTTCCTTTGTCTCCTATTTTGTTACTGTTTAGTGTTTATAGTTCTGCATTTCTAAATATATAGTGTATATAGTTGTATATTGTTCTCCATTTCTAAAAAAAATGCATTACATTCAGAAAGACTACAAGATCACATCTTTTTCATTTATTCCATATAATAAAAATATTCCTATGAATATTTGTTCTAATTTAACTTATTATATTGTTATAAGAAATCATGCATTATATTATTTCATTGCAGTAGTATTTAAACAGTGTTGATGGTCCTACGGATATGTTCAAAGTCGATCCCATTCTATTCAGAAAGGTTTATTTCCAGAAACATGTCTATGACATTGCATTCTTAAACTTCACTTTGAGGAGATACAAAAAAGTAAATAAATATTATAACAAAGAAGAATAACACAACAGTGAGAAGAATGGTAGCTAGTGTAAATCCTGGTTTGCATGTGAGAAAAATACTAATAGAATTCAATGGCAACTGAATTTCCTGCTTTCTATAGATTAGAAAATACAGATATAGGTATACAAAGAAGGAAATTAGAATTAATGAAAATTATTTACCTTGGAATTGCCTAGTTAAAGTCTTCATAAAATCGTATTCCTGCTACTTTTGCACAATACTGTGTCTATTGTTTCTTCTTGGAGATAATTCAATTTTTTGTCACTGATGGATGAGTTTTCACAAAGAAAACACAAGTGTAAAAACAAAGAATTGTTTCGTCTACTTTTATTCTCAGACTTTATGATAGCACCATGGGAAATCATTCGGAAATCAAATCAAGAAACTTGCTTCAAATTCTGTTCCCAAAGAGCAATGTTTTCTTCCTAAAAATTATAGGCAGCAACTAAATTAGCAAAGTAGATCATAATATAGTTATTAAAACAATTGATGTTTCTTGAAATTCTCCTCAGTAAACTATTGTATGGTCTGTGGGCAGAGTTTTATCAAGAGAAGCTGAAGAAGAACAAGAATTGGAAAAAGCAACCAGCAAGTATGTTTCTAAGAGTCAAAATCTGTCTTAGGCCACAGGAAAATAGTTTCACAATACCTAATTCTATAATCTTAGAATTTGAGCCTAATGCCATAGTTTAGTGCATGTTATTGAATGCCCAACTTCTAGTGAACAATGCCTTCCATTTCAATCTGATCCTGATAACAATCTACATCTCTTTCAGGGATATTCCAGATCCCATCCATTTTTTTTTATCTTCTATTTCTCTCATTTTTGCTAAACGTGATCATTTTTTTTCCAGTTTACTCTCAAAAAAATCCCAAACTACAATATGTGATTTTTTGCTTGTTAATAAAGCCCCTTAAGTAAAGTGTCTTCTGGGATTGAATGGTTGGATCTTGCAATTATGGTATTTTTAGTAACCAAATGTATAATTCACTAGTTTTATAAAGTTTTAGTCTTTCTCCATATTCAGCTTCTCAATCTATGGGAACAACATCACTGTCATGTTGATGACAAGTATGGAAATACAGAGGAAATTACTTCCAAGGCAGAAGAATTCCTTGGAAGTAATCATCTAATTGGAAGTAGATGCTTACTTCCAGGTAGACAAGCACTTATAATCATGTGATTGAGTGCAATACAGGAAGTTCAACTGTAAAAGCTTTATTCTTAAAGAGGCCAACAACATTGCAGGTAGTCCTTATGACTGATTACTTATTAACCTTTTGAAGTTGTGATAGACCCACCCAAAAAAACATACATACCCTCCCCCTGCAATCACACAATCAAATTTTGGAAGCTTGGCAACCAACTCCTCTTTAAAGCTGTTTGCAGTGTCTTCAGTTACCTAAGTGTTATTTTTGATTTTTTAAAATTATTTTTCATCATTTATTTTGAGTTACTGGTAAAGAACACCCCTTGGGTAAAATTGATGCTCTTAATGATTCTGTATGTGCTAAATGACCACCTCAAAAATGTTATAAAATCAGATTTATAGTTTTACTATATCACATGACCTAAAATGGACACCTAACACCAGAAACATCATGAAAAAAAAGTACAACAAAGAATGTTCTTTCTGTGCCAACTCAGAAAGATCAAACTGCCCAAGGAGCTTCTGATACAATTCTACAGAGGAATTATTGGGTCTATCATTTGCACCTCTATAACTGTCTGGTTTGGTTCTGCAACCCAACAGGACAGACACAGACTTCAGAGGAAAATTAGGACTGCAGAAAAAACAATTACTACCCACTTACCTTCAATCGAGGACCTGCATACTGCACAGTGAAAAAGAGGGCTGTGAAAATTTACAGATCCTTCACATCCCCCGGACACAAATTGTTTCAATCCTTCCCTCAAAACGACATTATAAGCATGCGCTGACCATCACAACAACTAAACACAAGAACAGTTTTTTCCCGAAAAGCCTATCATTCTGTTAAACAAATAATTCCCTCAACACTGTTCAACTATTTACCAAGTTGTACATGTGATGACCCGTAGTCTCTCAAAATAACCCAAACCCAAAACATATATTAAAGTCTGATAAAGCCTTCAACTTAACTTCACTGTCTTTATTAGGCACAGTTTAAAGTCACAAAAGTAAATAATGAGGCAAACAGAAAACCAAAATAAACAGAATTGATGAGAGTTCTGAAGCAAAGCCGAGATAACTAATATAAACTCCAGGAAAATAACTGAGAAAAGTCCATGGGAAGAACACCAACAAAGATAAGCTTCTTTCAAGTAAGCTTCTTTCTTTTAAGCTTCTTTCAACACTAATTAACTTCAGCAATTCTAACTGTGCAGTTGCAAACTTATATACATAGCTCCCACCCTGCAAGCCATGAGGAGGATCATTGGTAATCTCCTCTTGAGTAGACCTCGCTTTTCCCTGATTCTCTCCTCCCTGCGTGACCTAGGATGGATAGGGAGTGGCCTGGATCCTGCCTCCTCTGACTGCTCAGCTGGCCTCTGCCCTTCCCCAGCCTCCTCCACCACCTCTGGAGCCACACTCCCACTCCCTATTCCTCCTCTTCCTCAGAGTCAGACTCCACCAGGGGCATGACATGTACACTACTATCACTGTTAATCTTCTCATCACTCTTTATCACCCATCCCCTCCCACTTGTGATTGTAGGACTGTAACTTTGTTGCTTGTATCCTTTCAATTTATATTGACTGTTTCCTAGTATGATTTGATTGTTGATTGTACCCTATGATTATTATTGTGTTGTACATTATGATTCTTGATTCTTAATGAATGTACTTTTTCTTTATGTGTACTGAGAGTATTTACACCAAGACAAATTCCTTTTGTGTCCAATCACACTTGGCCAATAAAGCATTCTACATTCTATATTTCTCACTGATTTCAGCTCTATGCATCTTGCTATTTATATTGTGGATGGTAGCATTATCCCTAATTACAATATTTATGGCATAGTATCTTCCAGAAGGTATTATGCTACCATCAAGATTAAGCCTATTTATACCTCTGTGTATTTCTGAAGACTGTGTAAATTAATAGTCGCCAAAATGTACAATGGCAGCAAATTGTATAGTGCAACTACTCTCAATCTAAAGAAAACCTGATAAAGGAGAACAGGATATAAGATAATGTTTGCAGAACCCCAAGAACTCTTTTCTACCAGCTCATATTATTTGCCTGGATAACCGAATATTGTGTGCTTTATTAGAAATATAAACAAATAACAACAGAATGGACAGAAGCCATAACCAATATCTATATTTTACATGTTTTCCTATTTTGCCCACAATTTTGACAATCAACTTATATTTCAAATGGTTGTGTAGATGTATTTTTTTAAGTGCCTAAGAAAGCAGAAGGAAGGGTGTTTAATTCACACTGCAGGCCAAATCTACAATTCAATTTCAGTTTGCCATCCTTAGCAAAAGGCTTTCTATAAATAGAATGTCACTTCCCCAGTTACATTATCATTAAATGAACACTGAAATTCTTTTGCCCACCAAGAGTCTGGTCTTTTGCTACCCATTTTAGGCACATTTAAAGCAAAACTGGTTCTCCATGTTTTAACGGGAAGGGGTACCACCTTGCTGTAATTGTGTTGAATGCCACAAAGGTGTGCATAAATATAAGCACTCAGCCACATAAAATTTGTGAAATATAGCACTCTGCAGGGGTATACTGTATGATTATCCCTAATTCGTAATGAACAATTTCTCCTTGTTACAGGGCAAATGAACCCTTAAATCAAAGATTAAAACCTTAGGGAGAAATAGCTAGCAATTATACTTGTCAGTATTTGCCCTGGTGGAACTTTTTAATAGATTGAGATTACTGACAGCAAGAAACAGATCTTGGCAGATGCCGATGGAGTGTGAGTCAGAACCAGGCAGCTTATAAAAACAAGATGGGGAGGGAAAAAATCAAAGACCTTCTTAGAATCAGTTAATGAAATGTCAGGTGCTCTCTATAAAAAGTCCCAAAGGATACCTATCCTGACCTTTTAACTTTGAGATAAAGTTCATGAAACCTTTCCATAAATACCCAGTTATCATAGAATGTAATGCATGGATAGGATTACAGTATAAAGTGCTAAATCCAAAATTTCAGAGATGTGAAGAAAGATATTTTGGACCTATAATTGAGGAGATGTGTGTTTACTTTGTCTGACTTTTGCCTTACATTTGGGATTGCACTGTTAACAATATGCATCAGGTTGAAAGTAGGTTTTGCATCTTTTGGTGGATATGGAGAAAAGTTAGTGAACCCAACCTTTGCAGTTTATCTCAAGGTGTGGAGTGGAAGCTGTACCTGTGGGAGGTGCTTTGTTGTTCAGGACTTGGAAATCAGTGTACTTAATCCTATAGCACACTTCTACAGATAAAATTCTCCACTACAGATTTTCTCTGCCCTTATAGGGTGATGGGGGGATGGGGGAGGGAGAAGGGATTAGACTTCATGTTAGGCATGGCAATAAATCTTCCAGCTTTTGGGGAAAAATAGTAGCAGGCAAAAGTGATCAGGAAAAGAAGGAAAGAGTTGTGCTCATATCATCCCGAAACAGTCAATATGTGCCTTTCTGATTCTACCCACTATTAGTCACCTAACTTTGCCTCCAGTTTGATGGGTGGAGAAGTGTAACAGATTTTACATATCTTACAGCTGTCACAGAATGCTGTCTGCAGATGCAGAAAAGCACCACTTTAATAAATACAGCTAAAAACAAAT
Source organism: Laticauda laticaudata (assembly GCA_004320025.1). Lineage (NCBI taxonomy): Eukaryota > Metazoa > Chordata > Lepidosauria > Squamata > Elapidae > Laticauda > Laticauda laticaudata. Next base: position 5,634 of record BHFT01004223.1, read on the forward strand.
TAATCATGTTTCGCTGATGTGATGAAGGAAATCTCCCAAAGACATGGCTATTAGGGCATGTTTGTGCCACAGTAAATTGTGAGGAAAGATAGGCCATATATCTCTGGCAGCAATGACTTTTACAAGTGTTTTTTTAAACCTGAGAAGAAACAAGTAAGGAAGAAATTCTGATTTTTCAAGTACCAAGGCTAGCCATCTTATCCAGGACCTGCTAAGTGAGATCATGAGCAGAAGAATAGGTTGTCATCCTCTGCTGATTGCAACCAACTTTATAAAACTTTTTTCTTCATCCTTCAGATGATCTTGGAACAGAAAAACAACTTGAAAAGCAGAATGGAAGTTTGGACCTAATGTAACAAGACAGTATTTTCTATGATGAATCCAACTCATTTTCTGAATAAATTTGAAAATGTCAAGCAAGCAATCAGTAATAATTACAGCACTGATTATGACTCAGAAAAAATCAGATGTAACATTCAGCAAATTGAAATAGGCTGCCTGCTGGAAATATCAGTAGGGAAGTATTATAACCTGAAGAATCACATGACAAATATCTAGTTAAAGTACTTGACAATAATAGATTTTGACATCTCTTGATCTGAAGAAAATAGTACATAGATTTATTCTTGGTCATTGCAACAGACATAGTTAACTTCACTCATAAATTGAACAAGCTACATTAATTACTTTACCGGTATAAATATGGTATGCACAATCATGGTTTCTCTAATAAAATTTTCTGCTCCTCCACAATAATTGTTCTAATCTAGAGTTATCTTTGGGAAACAATTCATCCTTCCCACATATTTCCCACAACTCTGTGATTCCTTTGTACTCATAACTATCTTGAAACAACCATGCACTCAGGGTTCCCAATTTTCTAAGACTGATGAATCATAGATTGAAAAGATTGTAAATTAGCACAATTTTAGAAGTTTCCTTATTAGGATTATTGCTTTTTTATATTGCTACTAATATTGCTGTGTGAAATACCTAGCAGAAATCAGCCACTGCATGATGTATTGTAATCAGAACAACATATTAACTATCTTTGAATATTATATCTTATCTATATTTTTAGGATGCATAATTCAGCTTAGGCTAACTATAGAAGCAGTAGGGAATAACTCACAAGCTTGGAGTGGTTTACTTTGAGTTTGTATCTATTGTTTGCTAATGTGTTACTATGGTTGAAGTTGAAGTAGTTATTGACAGATATGATGTTGTAGCAGACAATTTTGTGTACTAAGCTTAAGTCAGACCCTAGGCAGCATAGTTCTAAGTAGGTAACCTGGACCGATGCCATGTAGGGTTTAAGATACAAAAGGATCTGATGACATGAACATTGGGCCCTATCTAACAAAATAACATTCAATGGTGAAAAAAGTAAGGTTCTAATTCAGGCAATAAAAACCAAATGTGGGATATAGTATAGGTGGTGCCTTGCTCAATAGTAGTGATTGTGAGAGGGATCTTGGAGACCTAGTGGACAACCATTTAAATATGAGCCAGTGGTGTGCTGCATCTGCCAAAAAAAGCCAACATCGTTCTAGGCTGCACAAACAGAGGGATAGAATCAAGATCACATGAAGTGTTAATACCACTTTATAATGTTTTAGTAAGATTGTCAACTTGGAATACTGCATCCAGTTTTGGTCATCATGATGTAAAAAAGATGTTGAGACTCTAGAAGGAGGGCAGGAAAAAGCAAAAAGATGATTAGAGGATTGGAGGCTAAAACATATAAAGAACAATTGCTTGGGTATGTCTACTTTAATGGGTATGTCTACTTGGAATTGGGTATGTCTACTTTAATGAAAAGAAGGAACAGAAATGATGTAATAAAAATGTTTCAATATCTCAGGGATTGCCACAAAGAAGAGGGAGTCAACCTATTCTCCAAAGTGTTTGAAGATGGAAAAAAAGCAATGGGTGAAAACTAATCAAGGAGAGAAGCAACCTAGAACTAAGGAGATATTTCCAGACAGTTAGAACAATTAATCAGTTGAACAACTTTCCTCCAGAAATTGTGAATGCTCCAACACTGGAAGTTTTTAAGAAGAGATTGGACAACCATTTTTCTGAAAAGGTATAGGGTTTCCTGCCAGGTGAAGGAAGGTGCTAGGTGGGGAGTTGGATTAGAAGACTTCCAGGGTCCCTTTCAACCCTATTATCCTGTTATAACTAACACCATGAATTGGACCCAAGAGTATACCAGGATGCAGTGCAGCTTGTATAGCCGAGGTGTTACATGCACCATTTTTTGGATGTCCAAGATTGCTCACAGAATTACACTTTTTACTAGCTGAACCTTCTGGATACTTTTTAAGGGTAGTCCAATGTTTACATCCATTTGCTATTGAACATCTAACTTTTTTTCATTTTTTTAAAATGTAGACATTAAAATGAGAAAATAAAATGGGCTGAATTTGGGGTGAGTAGTAATAGCAATAGCACTTAGACTTATATACCACTTCACAGTGCTTTACAGCCCTCTCTAAGTGATTTACATAGTCAGCATATTACCCCCAACAGTCTGGGTTTTACCCACCTCGGAAGGATGGAAGGCTGAGTCAATCTTGAGCCTGGTGAGGATCAAGCTCCTGGTAATGAGCATTGAGTTAGCCTACAATACTGCATTCTCACCATTGTACCACCACAGCTCTATGATGTTGTTTTTTGTTTAAGAAAAGACACTTTTGATGGTTGATTTGTGGTTGATCTGCCATTTTTTAAATTTACTCTAAGCAGTTTCACTTGTTTTTCCTCAGTTTAAAGAGACATACACAGGGGTGGGATTCTACCAGTTCACATCTATTCGCTAGAACTGGTTGTTAACATTCTAAGCAGTTCAGAAAACAGGTTGTTAGAAGAAATTACTGGCCTAATCTTGAAAGGAAGGCAGGAAGGAAACATTCTGGTGTTGCTTACAGAAACTGCCTCTCCATTAACCCTTATTACATTCTTGNCCTCTCCATTAACCCTTATTACATTCTTGGCAGGACTGGACTTCCTGTCTCAGGAACTTCTCTGGAGTTTTTTTCCCCTCCTTTGCTGGTACTTTGGGTGGAGTGACCATTTAAAGTTACAATGGCACTGAAAAAAGTGACTTATGACCATTTTTCATACTTACAACTGTTGAAACATCCCTACAGTCTTAAGAGGCCAGGTGAAGAGATGTGTGCCTCGATGTGAGTGATATTGAGTTGGCAATGCCCAGCCAATAACATGATCACCAAGCCACATGCATCAACTTAGCCATGCCCACAGAACCAGTTGTTAAAAAATTTGAATCCCTCCCCTGGACATACAGCTGATCAGGCTGGAAGACTAATGGAAGGCTGATTCAACCTTGAGCCAATGAGACTCGAACTGCCGAAATGCAGTCAGCAGGCAGTCAGCAGAAGTAGCCTGCAGAACTGCACTCTAATCATTGGGCAACCAAGGAACATCTCCACACAAATATAAATATAGTTTTACCATAATGAGAAGACTGAGGTTCTAAACTTCTTTTCTGTTGCATTTTCAAAATAGGTATAGCCAGAAATTGAAAATAGCCTAAAATATGAAAATATGCAGAAAATAAGAAAGACATCATGAAACAGGTAATAATGTAAAAACAGGAGGAGATTATTTGCTACAACTGATGAGAAAGGTGGATTAGCAGTATTATCTACTACTGCAAAAATGTGATATTTCCTAGATTGGAAGAAACTGCCCAGCCATAAGTTAAAAAAGGATTTGAGAAATTGCCAATAAGGCACAATGGTGCACATTCTAGAGTTTCCTATGAAATTCACAAAACAATGGAACATGCCTATGGTGTTTTTTTTTAACCACCCCTAATCTACATGGACAGGTCTTATTACAGTAGTTTGAGAAGTTTGAATGAGAAATTTTACTGAAGTGTGCATTAGAATTAATGCAAGAATCCTATATGGTTTTGATACCATCCCAAAGATGCTTTTTCAGGCGGCAACTGGACTTCCTTGTTTTTTCTTTGAAGATGTTTCGCTTCTCATCCAAGAAAGATGAGTAGTGAAATGTCTTCAAAGAAAAAACAAGAAAGACCAGTTGCCTTCTGAAAAAGTACTTTTGGGACAACCATGACCTGGATGATTGAGAATCTCTACAGACTTTTAGCTGTACAATTTGGGATGAACACCCTTTGAATGGTGTGGGAATAGGAATGGATTTTGAGAGAAAAGAATTTGCAGATTACAGGGACCAGGAGCACTCCTCAGGTAACCCTGAGGACACAAATAACCCTCCAAGTGCTTCACTGACCCTCTAAAAAGGATGCAAATGACCAGCTGTCTGCAGGGAATATAAAGTCTTCCATTCCACACTATCCTGTCAGAGCTGAAGAAGCTTCATGGATGAGAAGTTAAATGTCTTCAAAGAAAAAATAAGAAAATTCAGTTGCCTCCTGAAAAAGCACCTTTGGGATAACCATGACCTGGATGACTGAGACTCTCTACAGATTTTGGATACTGTAGAAAAGCAACCTAGGGATGACAGCCTCATGTTGTTGATGCTTTTTTTAAAGCATACTTTTAACATAGTGCAGATTGCTTTGGGATTTGTTGAAAAACATTATCAGAAGATCTCATAAATCAGTCTTGTCTATACCTGTGCAGTTTATGTCCATGAAGCCAAACATTGCACATTGTAAAAGTTCTTGTATTGTCAACCTTATTGCATTTTTCATTGCACTCAATTTATATCACACATTGTGCAAACTTAAAATACATTTTACTTCAAATGTATTGACGCTTTAGTTCACAATCTCTTAAGCCCCTGTCACACTGCACCAACGGATGCAAAGAGGATGTAAAACGGACAAAAAAGCTTGCCA
>BHFT01004224.1:0-44283 GCA_004320025.1 Laticauda laticaudata
AAGGAAAGGAAAGGAAAGGAAAGGAAAGGAAAGGAAAGGAAAGGAAAGGAAAGGATGGGTTTGTAGTACTGTGAACAGAGGGTGGGAAAGCAAGAAAAATGTGCTTCACTCAGATTGGGCAAAAACCATAATTTCCACTGGGAGATATAAAGGTTGAATGGAACATGAGCCTCTAGAGTTGAAGGTAGTTTACTGACTTAACAGAGCACTTTTGGATCAATAGCAAGATGATTAAAAACAAAAAGCAAAGCAGCAAGTTATGAAGTAGTATCTTTCCATGGTCTGGAAGACCTTGTGCAGTCTAAAAGAATGACAAATACTTTATTATATGCATTTTTAGAGCACTATGGCAAGGCTTTTTGTTGTTGTTGTTGCCCTCTTTGATGTCTGGAAAAAAACTGTGGAGCATTTTATGGGAATACAGTAAAAAGATAAGACTAAATATTGCTTCTCTCTCCTTCCATACATCTATCCCAATAACTCCTTTGGAAATTCTATTACCTGGGTATCACACAATAGTTTGTGAACCAAGTGCATGGCACAGATAGTCTCTGCCTCATTTAGTTATGGCTATGATGTTTCATCAAACAAGTGGCAATGCAGTTCAGCAGTCTTATTTATTTATTTAATATTGCTGCCCATCTCACACATGTGACTTCAGGCGACTTGCAACATTAACACAAACAACTTCATCAAACAATCCCTCTCATCCAGAAAACCATTAACCCCACTCAACACCAAGATCAGCAAAACTAATCTATCCCCTGACCCAAAATGCCCAGCAGAACAGCCAGGTCTATAATGCCTTGCAAAAGGCTAACAAGATTGAGGCCACCTCACTCTCCGAATATACAACCTGCATGTGTACAATTGTATGAGCTGTGCTTCCATGTAAGCTCTGATCTGATGATTTGGGATGTCAGCTTGCATCGAAATAATTCTTCCTCAATGCAGACATCCTTGCTGAATATGTTGACCTAAAGGCCTCTTCTAATAAAATATAATTGGTGGAACTTCTAGATATATACCTTTCATTGGGGAAATGAATTGACAGGATTTTCTATGAAGATTCTAAGTTATCCAGGTCATAATTGTATCAAGTGTTTTTTTTAAATGCAACTGGACTGTTTTTTTTTGAGGAAGAAGAAAAAAGACAGTTCATTTCCTATCCTGAAAGCTTCATCAGTTGTATACATTGATGAAGCTTCCGGGATTGGAAGTGAAAGGTCTTTTATCTTCTTCTTCCTCCAAAAAATCAGTTCAGTTGCCTTTTCAAAAATAATAATCACTTTTGATATGACAGAATTTTTCAGTCCTCTAGCTCCTAAAAGCTAGGGAAATTAGGTTATTATTATTTCAGTCCTTAAGAAAGATGACTGAAGTACGCTTTGTAATCAGAGTCCTATTACTTTGTCATCAATTAATGGGAAAACTATGTTGTAGCACTTTAAAACAGGAATATATTTCTTGATTGAAACCTTGTAAAAAAAATGCAGAAAGTGTTTTGAAAAGGCTGTGCTTAAGTATTCCTCAACTCTTAAGATCTGGTTGAGAATTGGGTTATAGTTTATGTCTGAATACACTTAACTCTGATATTTTTAGGAATAAGGGATCCTTGGGCATGGGGCTTTTCTCACACGAACTATTTAAAAAGTTGGAATTTGATTCAGAAGAAATCTGCAGCTGCTCCTGGCATCTTTATTTGTCTAATTGACCTCTGGAGATGAAGAATAGGTAGATTAGATATCTTTCTGATATAGGTTTTTTTTTTTTTTTTGCAAACAAAGGATATAAGGGCACTGAATATATATCTAAATTTAACTTTCCACAATTTCACACTTTCTATCCTTCATCTCCCTTTGTTTTGCCCAGTAAGACATTCATAAGGATTTGCATCTTTAACACTGTTTGCTTGGAAGTTAAATAAATTGATAAATAACATGATATCTTCTGGTTTTAATTCCCCCAAATAGGCCCAATCTAAAATCCCAATATTGATCAAAGGAGAGTCTGCTTTTCTACCATAATCTATGGCCAATATGAAGCCGCTATTTCATATCTTTTTGACTCCTTATAATCTAGAATACCTGATCAAAAGTGATTCAGGGGAGCATTGGATGATTTGAGTAGAGCTTTCTAGGTTCTTCCTTTCTTTTTTCCAGGGAGCTTGGGGGAAAAAAATTGCCAGTGCTTTCACAGCTTCATTGACTTTAACTCTCGGACTCATTAATTAACTTTAATTCCTCATTAAAGTTAATACAACTATGAAAGCAATGGCCTCTTTTTAGATAACTGGTGAAGCCTGGAAAAAGAATGGCTACTTTAACGAATAGCAGAAAAACACTGTGCCCGTTCATAAGCCAATCACAGTACTTCTTCAAAATCATTTTCAAAATATGCACAGCCCTGATTTTTAACCTTCTTGATCTAGATTGATATCTATGAATTCAGCTTTATGGACACTTAATGTCAATAGAATTTCATTTTTCAACAAAATGAGCAAAATACCAGCCTAAAATATATGTGTATTTTAAAAAGGTTCCTCAGGAGTTTGGTTAAGGAATACTAGTGATTTGTTCCACTTGCTTATTTTGAAAAATCTGGCAATGTTAATCCACCTTCTGTGATTTGGGTGGTATTTGATCCCTCCATTGCTTTCTTTGGAAAATTATAAGCTTTGCAGAAGAATATCTAGTCTTTCCTCTATGGGCCACAGATTTAAAATATTAAAACCAGCAGGAGGGACGCCTCCATGCAAATAAAATGGCAATCATACACAGTAGGAATGTGATGGAACAAATCAACTAATACAGAATCAATGTTTTTTTTCTTTCCAACATGGAGCTAATAGAAATATCAAATCTGCTATACAACAATGAGAATGTGTTTATTTGAAGGAGCTCTATTTTACTCTTACTTTTTTTAAAAAAGTAATGCAGGCAGGGTAATCTAACTTATATCCCAACGTTTTCATACAGTGTTTCTAGGTTCTTATCTATTCATAACAGACAATTATCATTTAAGCCATTGTTAACTAAATGCAATATATAGCAGTGCTGTTATCCTGTAATTTATGGTTCAGTGGAGATGTGACTGCCAAAGCTGTTCTAGCACAAATATTCTTAACTTATGTGTTTGCCAGAACGCTGTTCAGGATGTGAACAGAAACAATCCAGTATTTCATTCATTTGAGGAAAAAGTGCAGGCTAATCCACAGAGAACTGAATTTATGGATAGTATAAAGCTTCAAATATATAAAAATGTGAAAGGTAAAAATAATTTTGATTCTTGTGTCTTTCTCCTATAGCTTTAACCACCCCCATCCCCCCCAAAAAAGGGGGTAGGTGGGGTGAGTTGGAAAAAGTCAGAAATTTTGTTCTCAATTCTTCTTATTTGCAAGGTTTATTGTGTTTTTTAGTTCCATAACCAGAAATATCATTGATAATGCATTTCTTGGCCTTGAGATAAATACAAAAAGTGGCAAGCATTTGCTAAACTTTGAGGTGAAAATCTATTTTTAAAGTGCAAGAGCTTTGCACGCACATGTACCTACCATCAAATAATATATTTTATTGCAAGCTCAGTTTCTTTACACTGTGGGTGATCTTGGACGAAAGGTGGAATTTTAATCACTTGTGGTTTTAGGAGGTTTTTGCTGAAGGTTTTATGTACTGAATATCTATCTGAAAGATAACATGTTGGAAAAGACAGTATTACAGGTAGTCCTCAAATTACAACTTTTTGTTTAACATCCACTCAAAGTTACAACAGCACTGGAAAAAAAAAAAGACTGATGATTTTTCCTTGCACTTACAATTGTCACAGCATTCCCACAATTGTGGGATCAAAATTTGGGTACTTGGCAACTAGCATGCATTTATGAAGGGGTCAGATAACCACCACTTGTGATCATCCCAGCCAGCTTCCAACAAACAATGTCAATGGTGGAAGCCAGATTTGCTGTAATTCAGTTAACAATTGCTGCAAAAAAAAAGAGGTTGTAAATTTAAGTCACTTAACAACCAAACATTTCCACTGCTTTGCTTTGTAATGGAAATTGTGGTCCCAACCATTGTCATAAGTCAAAAAACTACCTGTGTATGTATTTGAATCTACATTCCATCTCTATGGCAGTGATAGGCAACTTTGGAGGGAAGAACTGGAATACTAAGAGCATAGGGTAGCTATGGGCATTCATAAAATGGCTACCGGGAGGGACAGTCTATTCACAAAATGGTGAGCATGCCAGTAATTAGACACCCATTGACCAGAAGGTAACCTGGGTCTTGAAAATTGGCTTCCAATAGGGATGAGCAAAGATTACCTATTTGGAAATGAAAAGTTATAGAGATCTCCAGAATGTTTTGCTTTCTCTCTAGATCATTCTTGGGGTAGTTTTACAGCTTCTTTAAGTAAACTCAAAAGCAGGCAAAGCAGGCAGGCAGATTGAATTGCTCATAGAATCACAGATTAACTTAGAGATCTATCTCTCTGCAGTTGGCTACCTGAGTCTGCACTGAAAAGCTTCAGTCCTAAGGAAGGTTCAGCTCTGCTTTTAGATTAGCTTAGAAAGCAAGAAATCCAAGGATTTCCTGCTTTCTAGCTAATCTAAATCTCCTGGCAGAGCAGAACAGCTGATGGTCAGGAAAAAAATGGAAAAATAGCAAATTATGAAACCAGGCAAGTTGGATTGCTTGCATGCCAGGTAAGGAGTGAGTGGGTGGGGAGGAGCGTGGCCAGCCAGTGGAGCGATTTGCTGGTTCTCTGAACTGGGGACAATCGTGTGTGCAGCATTTGCAAGAAATCATCAGCTGTGCTGCCTGGACAGCTGACAAGCGCTGCGCTTGGGTGCTCAGCATTTAAAAATCCTCTTGTTTCCTGCTTTTTCAACATCAGCTGTGCTGCACAAAGAAGCTGAGGAGGGAAAAGCAAGGAATAAAAGACAGGCTAGAGCCCGGGCAGGCAGATGGGCCAAACACTGAACTGATTCAGTGTCAGCTGCTCTTTGCAGCTATGGGTTCTATGGAACCGGGCCGAACCAGTAGCACCCCACTCTTGGGACAACCATGACCTGGATGACTGAGAATCTCCACAGACACTGCTCTAGCATATTCCAATATTTGAAAACTTCAGCATAAAACGTGGCTTGAACTGGCTCAGGAAAGAGAGCGGGAAAGGAGTTGGCCTGAAGAATCTAAAACAATACCAGATCTTTAGAGAAACCTCTATAACAAAGGGAGGGAAAAAAAATATTCCGACATTAAATTACGTTGCTCCCACATGCTGCACTTTGTACATTTCTACCCTATAAATCCATTCCCTGCAGGACCCTGAATTCATTGAAAGCACTTGAAATGGATAGTTGAAACATTGCCTTTGTTTCAATACACAAGCATAGGAATCTCCAAACTTGGCAACTTTAAGATTTGTGGACTTCATCTCCCGGAATTCCTTAGCTAGTCAGAAATTTTGCTAGCATTTTGCAGACTGTGAACTCAGTCAAAGAGCCGCCTGTTTCAAGTCTTATTTGAAATGTATTGATATCAATAGCCCCTACTCTCAATAAATCTATTACGGACATATAAAGTTGTTAGTCTTTGAAAAATACCATGTGATCTAGTTAATTTCAGAATTAATCAGCATATGTTCTGGACTACAGAAACAAATGGTCTCATCATTGCTGCCTCAGCATCTAACTTCAAGATATCTGAAGGTACCATAACGTTTCTTAAAGAGTTAGTAGGGCTAGTCTTTTGATCCTGGCCCACAAAGCAAATCTGCCATTTCCTTCCCTTTTCCCTTATCCTCCAACTTTGCATCCTTATACTATAAAACCTCTGGAGCAAGGTTATGCTGCACCCACCTGATACAATGGAGGTGGAGACTTAAAACAAAATTGGTTTGCCTTTAAGATATGCCATAGGACCCTTGAGTTTGATAATGCTTCTCAGTGATCTTATTTTTTTAAAAAAAACAAAAAACAGGCTACCCAAATTGGTGCCCACCAAATGGGTCAGGCACCAGGTTGAGGAAGTCAGCAATAAAGGAAGAGAAAGTGAATTTAATAAAACAAGTAACTGACCCATCTTATTCTTTGTACCTTAAGCATCCTCATGTTCTACTTAATTTAGTTTTCTTGTGAATTCTTTCAGTGTAAACAAACAGAGTGTCTTTAGCTGTATGCTTCAAAAGACTTACAATTGCAATTTTATTGCTCAGTGTAACAAGAAGATGGTATCTCAAGAGAAGGTGACAGTAAGTTAACAGATCGGTCCCCAAGGGCAGCTGGCCCAGACCTACAGACTCCCTTTTCCAAACAGAAAAGCAGGAGCAATTAACAAGTTTCAGAATGATAAATTTCTTTGTTTCAGTAACCTTGCTTAATGCAACTGGATGGAGTCCCTATTGGCATCTCCATTTTGGTTCTAATTAACCCATGAATTTGGGATTTGTCAGGTAAGTCTGGCAGCTTCATCAGATGGTATTTCATATAATGGCATGTTGTTTTGATATAGTTATATATCTTATAATAAGTATATTATATATACTTATAATCCATGAAGAATATTCTTAAAAAAGGAATTAATGTCATATTTAAGATACTTTTAAACCGAGCCCCTACTTTCTCCCACAAGCTTATTGACAATGATTCGTTGCTAATGTACAGACATACAGTTATTCCAAAAAGGAAGAAAAAAATCTGTAAAGTAAATGTACCTTTTAAGTTTGAGAAATGGCATAGCTTACTAAAGAAGAATTTAAAAAATCAGATGTAGCAAAATTCCTGGAAAAGGGCAGAAAAAATGCCCATGAGGACAATGTTACTATGAGGCCTCATGCTATCAACCTTGAAATATATTAATAATATGAAACTGGTTTCCTAAAGCTTTAACTCCCAATCCCATCAGTGTGAATTAAAATATTCAGTTGTATTTTCAATCTCCCAGAATCTGCACCAAAATCTGCACCAAAGTAAAGCAAGCAGAATGTGGGGAGGGAACAATATATTTTTCATAGATGTGATATATACATAATCTTTTTATTAAGAGTAACATTTAAACATGAAATATATGACATTCATTTCCATCTCAAATGTTAAAATCTTTTCTAATCATTTAAAAAAAAAACAAAGCATAAATTTAAATTCACCAAAGATTAGACTGTAAAACAATAAACCATCTTAGCTATTTTGCCAACTAAGGATGTTAACCAGGACTGAAAAAATCCTTTTGTTCATCAGGGTCTTTTTCAAAGCATGTATAATAGAAGTACAAGCAGAAATACTGACTGAAGTATTACTTGTAAGGCATGGTATAATTCAGTGGTTCCCAACCTTTTTTTCACCCCGCACCCCTAAAGAAATTTCACTCGAACCTCACACCCCCTGAAATATATCACACCCCCTGACAATATATGATAATATATGGTAGGATTTGAATTATTTCTAATTATTAAATATATGGTAGTAGATTGAATCTTTTCAGCGATTGTAATCTGTGAATGGCCACTAAATAACAATACTTAACTCGTAAAATGAAAAACAAAGTTAGTCCATTTGCAAAAAGAAAAAAATATAATGCCAAACATTATAGCCATGATATCGCTAATTAGTTGTACCTGACTTCTCTACTGACCTGAATATTCTCGCACCCCTAGGGGATGCGAGGCAGCCCAAGTTGGAACCCCCTGATATATATTAGAACAACATTAAGAGCTTCCTTATTTTCATCCTTGTGTCTAGAACAGAGGTGGGGAACTAGTGCCCATTGTAGCAACGTTTCGCAGAGATCTCATCTGCCATATCAGGCTTCTGTACTGGAGTTCATCTCAAAATATACGTTCTTTTTCTGAGGAAATGAGAAATGAGGAAGAAACAAAGAACCTCAATCAAAAAAGAAGACCAAACCTCTCCCTAGTCCAACACTTCAAAGCCACAGGACATAGATTGACTTTAAAAATACTAGAAACTAGTTCGCCAAAACTGGAAAACACTTGAACAACAGAATCATCAGAGAAGCCATTAGAGATAGAAAAACGCACCACACAGCAGAAAAAAGAGATGATGCCCCCGGCCTACCAGCCATTTGAAAACCCGCCCTCACTAACAACGAATACCTAACATGAAGAATGACATCCAGACCCACACCCACGAGTGCCACACAAGATGGCTACCACCACAGCAAGCCCCCACCTGAACAGAACACACCCCCAGCCAATCGGACACAGCCAACCTTCCCCAACAATCAGATCACAGCCAGGCCCCCCAACCAATGAGAACACACCCCAGCCAATCAGAACAAGCCAAGCCCCCACCAGTCAAAGTACACCCCCATGGCAGTTAAAAAGGAAAAAACAGCTTACAACTCACATACTCTGAGAAGGACAGGCCGAAGACACAGGCCTGAAGATGACGAATGAGATTTCTTTCGAAAACATCGCCAAAATACTTCCAATTTTAGTGGGAGAAAACCCGAATAACCAAAGATACACACACACCACACACACACACACACACACACACACACACACACACACACACAACATGTGTGGTGTGTGTGTTGTGTGCTGTTCACAGCTTCCTTTGGGTATTATTCCACGTCATTTCTAGTGGCTTTTAAGAGTTGTAGCAACACTTCAGCAGAATTCTCATTATGCCATCATCAGGCTTCTGTACTGAGTTCATATATACAAGAAGTCTGATGAGGCAGATGAGATTCTGCTGAAACGTTGCTACAACTTTAAACAGAACTACAAATGAGCTACAACTTTAACAGAACTACAATACGTGGTGGATAATACCTGAAGGAACTAAACAGGTACAAATGTAAGTACCCGCGAGACTTAAAAAAAACATATATATATATATATATATATATTATATATATAAATATATATATATATATAATATATATATATTGTTGCTGTTTAGCTTCCTTCGGTATTATCCCACGTTCATTGTAGTCTGTTGAAAGTTGTTAGCTCATTGTTAGTTCTGTTAAGTGTAGCAACGTATTCAGCAGAATCTCATCTGCCATCATCAGGGCTTCTGTATGGAAGTGTGTCTCACATTCCTCTGTTTCAAAATTTTGAGGCTGGTCTATTCTGATTGGCTATAACCTGGGTCTGGTTCATTGGACTTGGAGTTTGATTGATTGGTTGTTTCTGGTTTCCTTCTGTCTGGTTTTGGCTTTGTTGGGCTGGCAGCCACTCTGTGTTGGAGGCTTTCAATGCTGGCTTGGGCTCGTCGTGAATGACGCTGCTCTTCATCAAGCAGCTGGGTTTCACCTGGGTCCTGTGGGGGGTGTTTGATGGAGGCATCAGGGGAGTTGTCTGTGCTCAGTGTTTGTCTGTTTTGTGGGTGTGGAGGATCTTTCTATTGAGAGTGCAGGCTTCCAATTGATGACAGTCTGCTGGAATCATCTCTTCTATTCATGGCTGTAACAACTTAACAGAACTTACAATGACGTGGCGATAGATACCCAAAGGAAGCTAAAACAGCACAAATTAATACCCGCGAAGCTTAAAAAAAAACCAAACCCAAATATTATATATATATTATATACCATATGTTTACGAACACACCACATTCAAAAAGCAGTATTAGTTTACATTTGTATATTCATAAAAAAAGAAAAACTTTGTCATTCCAAGTCAAAATCTAGTATGTACTTTCTTAAAATAGGAAAACTCCAGGAAAATTTACTTTTCAGAGCAATCTATTATTTGAATCTGATTCCACCTTGGTTTGGTTACTTTCTCCATATATTCTTTTATTATATGAGTTTGTAGAATGCAATTGAATTAATGTCGTTAGGAGTGCTCTCACTTGATATTCTTTAGGTTAAATAACATTAAACTCCTAATCTCTTGAATTGTTGATTCAATTAACAGAGACAGTTCTAGCAGTTTAAATAAAGAGGATCTCTTTGAAATTACATTTTTGCATGTTTTCAACCAACATCTCTCTCTAATATGGGAGATATAAATAGTTGGTTAGCAGAGTTTAAAAGAGCATACTACAGTTGCCAAGATTTAAAATGATCCTTATTATCACAAAAAGGGTGTTTCTGCTGTTTTGTGATGTACATAACGTCATAAACAATGTCTTGATACTTTATGCAGCAGCTCAGTAAGAATCAGATTGAATGAGATGTTAAATGCCAATTGCTTATGAACCAATATTTTCACAGAAAAGGACCAATGGCATATTGACTTAGATCCGAAGTCTCTCTATATCTTGGAAAGAAACATATATAAAAGCACTAATTGGTTCTTAGTTCATTCTGTAGCTTATTCATGTTTGAACAACTGCTTTGCATGATAATTGAAGTCATTACCTAAAACATTGTTTACAGTCTTCCATTTTTGATAAATTTGACCAAAAATAAGTATATCCCTTCTGTTCCATATTAACATACTCCAAATAGCTATTCCTATTTGGACAAAATTAACGCTGATTTACTGATTGATTACTTTTCTCGACGTGATTGCCAATAATAGCAAGGGGGGGCAAACTTACCTGGATTCTCACTTTCAGACCAGGCAGCCCAGCTTTGCAACCTTCATCATGGCTTCCCAGATCAAGGAACCCCTGCCCAACGACACGCAAGATGTGCCCTTACTTCATCGTGGGAGGGATGACGCCCTTCTCCCTTCAGAACTGAACCTCATGAATCCCTACACCTCCAGATGACTCACCCTGGGTGAAAGAGGATCTTTCAACTTACAGGCTGTCCAGGCAGGCGTAGGTGAGTGGAGAACGCCTTTGGCATTCCTGGCAACAGGTTCCAAGTACTTCTCACCACCATGCAGCATCGCCCACAGACCGTGAGGAGGACGTGGAAGCTTGCCTGCATGCCTGCACAATCTCATGCGCACCCCTACCCAGTTCTTTGGCAAACAGGCTCTTGGACCTCCAACAAGGCAAGGGGCATGAGCCTTGGGGAAATGGGAGCCAAGGGGCAAAACCTTGATAGACATTGAGGATGTGCAAGCCCCAACAGAGGGCCTCACATGAAGGGAAGAAGCAGCGCAACCTCCTGAAACACTGGGCAAGTCCCCAGGCTGGAGCGTGGAGTGCAAGACAGGATGATTAGTGATATGGATTGCTTCCTTCAGCCTGTCTCATCACACGGATGAGATTGGGGCCCATGTATGTTAGGGTGGGCCTAAACACGTGAGCAGGGGCATTTAATAAAGAAGTTGTGGTTTGATGTTTACATGTGTGGATCAATGATTACATTGTTATTGATAATGAAGGGCCATTAGGTGTGGCACCTGGGAGGGTGGGACCCATACAGTCCCACTATGCTTGCAGTGGAGTTTAGCTTACCCACAGCTATCTTAACCCATCCCACAACTACCTTAACCCATCCCAAAGGTATCCCTGCCCATCCCACTTCTAATCTTAACCCATCCCAAAGCATGCAAAGGCTTAAACCAGTTCTAAGAGTTTCCACCAAGACTGTTATTGGGAAAAAATAAATGAAGCAGTGTGTGAAGCAAGATAAACTTTATTAATACAAGCGTAAAAGAGAAAATGACCCAAAGCTCAAGTGTCCAAATAAAGTCTAACAGTAGCCAGCCAAGCCAGTCTCTGCCACTCTTATTGTGTTTACTCGGAGGTGTGCCCAGTCTCAGGGGGAAGCGGGTCCAGGTGCCTGTGGAGGTGGCTGGTGCTGGATGTGTGGTCGTGCCGGGCATCATTGGGGTGCCTGGCCCGATAAGGACAACAAGGGGACGGTGCTGTTTGAGGAAGCTCCCAGACAGCTGGCTCAGCCCCGTGATGTTGAGAGCTCCTTCCTCGCATGCCATTGACGTTGTCAGTCCCAATTACTGATGACAGATGTACTGAGCCGGGCTTGGCTTGGGTGAGGAAGAGCAGATGTAGTGGGGGCTGTCTTGTCTGCAGCTTGGGTGAGACTGGCAGTTCGGTGGCATCAGTGTCATTGGGTGGCATCGTGGCCATCGAGTGGAACCCGTGGCACTCGGTTGGGCGTCCGATGACTCTGGCCTGGACTGGGAAGGGCTGCTGGCCTGTGCTGCTCGACCTTCCTGTAGCCTGTAGGCCCTGGTAGTGAGGCCCTGTGGAAAGCCCTTGGAATGGGAGGGGACATCACCTGGGGGGAGACAGACCTGTTGACTGGGATGGAGCAGGGTTCCTCTGGCGTCTGAGGGGTTGTGAAGTTAGCTCGGTGATCCGGTCCTTCACCACCTGGTAGCTGGGGTTCCTCCATGTCCCAGTGAGGTCTGGTTGACATAGTGTGAGGAAGGGGCTTGTGGTTGGGAGGATTGAGGCATCGTGTGGACCAGCTGAGGAGGAATCTATGCTGCTCCGGATGGTGTCCCTGATCTGCAGCAGGACAGTGTTGGCTGCTGCTCCTCCTGTCTGGCTCCCTGCCTTTCTGGGAGGTTGAGCTGGGGGTGGTATTGCGGTAGGGATGTGGGTGGACGTGCCGTCTCCTTTCTCCCACTTAACCAGGGAGTCCTCCACGCACTCACCATGGGTTTTAAAACAGCTATCCGAGGGTTCTCCGTTCCATGGGACGCTTCCACAGGGAAACCTGAACCTGGAGACAGAGCCTGACTCTCGGCTTGGAGAGGACTGGCTCTCAGTGGGCTGCCTGTAGAGAGAGGTTGTGGAGGGACTGCCTGCTGCTCCTCGGGTGGCAGATCCCCCACCCTCCAGGAAGCTGCACCTGGCCATCACTTAAGGTCTCTCTGTCAGTCAGCTTAACTGTGTCCTCGCCAGATTCTTGAGGTGCAGCATCCCGTTACCAGGTGTGCATATTTTCACGCAGCCGAGGACACATTCCGATTGTGTAGCACAGACTCTCCGCCTTCTCTCTCCAAGCAAGGCCTGCTTCCTTTTGGTGTTCCCTGTAAGCGGTGTCCCTTCCGCCACCCAGATAGTCATTCTCTTCTCAGCACTCCAGCACCTCATCCTCGTGGGCCTCCTCAATGAGTATTGCCTCCTCTCCTGTTCCCACATATGCCTCCTCCACCCTTTTGACAGGACCAGATGGGCCCATCATCAGAGGGGCTTCCATGTTTTGTAGGGGCTGCTCCTCCACACCAATCAGCAAGCGAGCCAGCAGCAGGATCATCATCATCGATTTCATCAATCAGCAGCAGCAGCAGCAGCAGGATCATCATCTCATCGATCATTCATCAGGTCAGAAGGCGAAGCAGCAGCACCAGCAGGACCAGGATCAGCAGCAGCAGGAGTAAAGCACCAGGAGGCGCCAGCAGCATCAGGAGCACGAGCAGACCAGGAGACGAGCAGGTACCAGCAGGACGAGCAGGACAGCAGGACGAGCAAGGCAGCGAGCACGAGCAGACGAGCAAGACGAGAAAGACAGGAGCCATGAGCAGGGACGAGCAGGAACTAGCAGGACGAGGACCAGCTTCAGAGAAAGCACGAGAAGAAAGCACCACCGCCAAGAAGGCAAGATCGATCAGCTCCTCAGAAGCAGAAGCCCCAGCCGCAGAAGAGCGAGCCCTGCGACAGAAGCCCCAGCACAAACAGAGTGCAGGCCAGGGGTGGAGGGGTGGCCTATCCCTTTGCCCAGGGTTGGCAGCATATGGCGAGGGCTTTCTCTTTCTTCCCCATGGTTGTGGGTTGCTGGCTGGCAGGGAGGCTGCAGCAGGTGGCAGAAGGCTGGCAGGCAGGCTGGCAGAAGCAGGCAGCAAGCTGGCGGAAGCTGGCAGGAAAAGGGCTGGCAGCAGGCACCAAGGCTGGCAGCAGTCCAGGCACCAAGGCTGGCAGACAGCAAGGCTGGCAGGGAGGCTGGCAGGCAGGCAGACAGGCAAGGCTGGCAAGGGAGGCTGGTCAGGATAGCAGCAGCAAGGCAAGGCAGAAGGCTGGCAGCAAGGCTGGAAGGCAGGCATGCAGGCGAGGCATGCAGGCAGGCAGGCTGGCAAGCACCGATGTGTTCTGGATGCAGGTCGTTCCTCTGAATGGTTGACCTGCTTGGAGCTGCTTCCCTTATATCTGCCAGGGCTATGCCAAATACATCCCCCCCGCATCGCGCCAGGTGAACGCTAGGCATCCGCTAGGGCATCGCTAGGCTTCCGCTATGCAGTCCGCTAGCTTCGCTCTGCATCTGTTCATCCGCTGTGCATCCGCTGTTTGCATTGCCTTCATCCGCTCTGCAAATCCGTCTGCCATCCGCTCTGCATCTGCTCTTTCCGTTCCGCGTCTGCCTTTGCTGAGGTCCCACGGAACCTAGCGGATATGCCATTCTGTTCCCATCCGCTAGCTTTCCGTGAGGCATCCGCTTTTCCATCTTGCTCGGCGTCCTCCCCGTCCGTTTTTCCTTCCTGTTATCGATGCCTCTGTATATTGCAAATTTTTGCCCCTTTTGAGAGTGAAGTAACAACGGATGGAAACATTTTTCTCGTCCTCTGTGTCCCTTTTTACAAACGTTTTGCATCCGTTGGAACAGTTGTGACAGGCCGTTTAGACCCAACCATTAGTCCAATTAGGCGAAAGTGAGGCAAGTCCCTTTGCCCACTAAAAAACCAAAAAAAATTGATGAAAATTAAACAAACTAATAAAACAAGGTTTCTGGAAACCAATTTGAACCATGCCAAATTGGGAACCCCATATTGTGGACCCAGTTTAGTCAGATGGTCCTGAGAATTGTGGGGACTACAAGGCTACCTAAACAATGTGCTCCAACAAAGTGCATATCTTCTGTAGGTACAAAAAACATCTTACCTACACTCATTGAAGGCAGGGTCTTTGCAAGCTCAACCTTGGCCCAGCTTACAACAATTGCCCGTAAGACCCCTGAAAACAGGGCAGAGCACCAAATGATTGTGACTCAAGGGAGCGTATCAAATGTGTTGTAAAAGGCTATAATCAGAGTCAAGCGTAGCCCCGAGGTATCCAAAGGCGCTAATGGAATTCATGATACAAGGAAAAAAAGGAGTAGCCCCATACTTTAACGATGTGCTCATCTCGGTATGATAGAGAGACAATTAAGAAAGCCTGTCTCAGAGAGTTTTTGCCGAAAGGTTCCAAAAAGCGGGGGGACCCAGGTTGAAAAAAGAAAAGTGTAAATTGGCCACATCAAAAGTCGAATTCCTTGAGACCAAATCGAATAAAGAGGGCATCCACCCCACAGAAAAAAAGATAATGCAATCAAAGAAGCGCTAGACCTAAAAATAAAGGTTGAATTACAAGGCATTTTTGCGACTTATAAACTTTTACGCACGTTCTTTCTGCCACAGAATGGCAACTACGCGGAACCACCCACATAGACGATTAGACAAATGTGGGCCCACCTGGAGCTTGGGGACGACATGAAGATACAGCATCCGTCGGTAAAAGACGTCACCACCTCGACTCAATATTGATGCAACACAGCCGTGACATTTACCATTAACGGTCACCTGCGATGACATACATTTGGCGTACACACTCTAACCATGTCTGCAAGATGGAAGAGAAGCCCCCATAGCCTTTTACTCAAAGACTCTTTCAAAAACTGACGGAAACTATAGCAGTTGGAAAGAGAGCATTGGTGGCAATAGTCTGGTTGTAAAAAATGTTTCCACGAATACCTTTACAGTAGGACTTTTACCCTTGTTACCGAATGCATAAACCCCTTTTAGGAAATACTCGCAGGAAACAGAGCCACCCCAAACATACTTGTCTCTAGAATCACAAGCTGGTCCGAGTTCCTGGTGGCAACAACTATAGACGTGTATAGACATTTCTCACGCCAATGCCGTTGAGCCGGAAACCCCCTAAAAGACATAGGAGACTGACCCAGCAGCAACCATTTCCACCCAGCAGTGAATGTGAGACTCTAACAAACCCACCAATAACCATGGCTGACCATTGCCAGAATGACCGGATTAAAAGACAAAGACATTATCACAAATGTTAAACTGGTAGGAAAAGGGTGGCCGGAAAAATGAGACAGATGTTACTTTTAAAAACCGATTCAAGAATAGGCAAACTGAACTGTCATTACTAAAAGGGTGTTATACTTTGGGGTGATCGGGTATAATACCAGAAACCATTACAAAACAATACTGGGTATGTTGCACGAAGGCGCACCCAGCATTCATGCGAAATGAAATCCCTGGCCAGGAGCTACGTATGGTGGCCAGGGATGCGACAAAGACATTGGGGAAAATGGGTCAAAACCTGTTGGAAATGCCAAACTCCCGCCCTGCACCCCCTTCAGCACCTGTCCTGGACTGGGAACACCAAGGGGTCCCTGTGACGTGTACATATAGACTTTGCGGGGCTATAACCAAAAAGGGCCATACATTTCTAATCGTAGTAGATGCTTACTCAATTGGTTGGAAGTAAGCCTCATGCACTCTGTCTACCACTGAAGCGGTCATCAAAACAAGCTGCGGAAACTATTTCACCACACATGTATGTACCGGACGTGCTATCTCTGATAACGGGCCACAGTTTACCGCATTACCATCCGAAAAGTTTCCTCGTTCAACATGGCATACTGACATTGGCCTTAACAGCACCGGCCCAAACCGGCGACGAACGTAAGGGTGGGATCGCATGTCCAGGTAAACCAAAAAAAACATTGACAAATTAGACACAGGGGGACATGCAGAAAAGAATTTTGAAAAATTGCTCACTATACCAGACATAACACCAAAATTCCGACTTACAAATAAAAGCCCAGCAGAATTTAATAATGGGCAGAAAACTACAATCACGAATTAGATAACTTACACCGCCAACATACACTTGCCCGAAAAAAACCAACTGACCTCTCCGAGATAGTTATCGCAAATTCAACCAGGAAATTAGTCTTATGCAAAGAAACCTCACCGGCCACCATTGTTGGTACTGGTCGATAATAATAGAATAACAGGACCACGGTCCTATAGAACTAGAGGACAGATGATGGCCAAACCTGGTGAAGAACACATTGACCCAGTACGGTCAACAAACATTATTAACCACCACCGACACACCCATGCACCAAAGAAACAACACACACACACAACAACAAAGCATTCACAAAATGTTACATAAAAATATCACCAGACCAACCAGAGAGGGGGAGACCCCTTAAATAACAAATTATAGGGGGGGAACCCTCGGTTAGAAAAAGAAACCCCTCCGTTAAAAAAGAAACCCACAAAACCAAAACACTATACAATAAAAACATTCGCAAATAAATGCAAGTAAAAACAACAACCTATCTGCAGAAGTCTTCGGCGAAAGAAGCAGGAGGCACAAGAAGACTGGATGCCTTGTCGGGAAAGGACCAACTGGGCCAACTCTAAACAGCGCGAGTAGGGACGGGCGGGCGGCATGGCTGACTCAGCCTTCCAGGAGGCTTCGACAAAGAAAGACGGGAGAAACAGCGATCCCATCCGAATCCGGCTGAAAGAAGACGACACAACTAAAACTCGCAGTTTTCATCAAGGGCCAACCTAAAAGGCCCGCGCCTAGCTCACCTGACTACGTACAGTAGGACCATACCATTAGGGGAGGAGGTGTTCCATTATTTAAACATATTCCAAATAGGTCTCCATTGACCAAAAATACCTGACGCTGATTGGTTACTTTCTCGAAGCTGATTGGCCAAAATTTAGCAAAGCTATATTGGCCAATTCGAGCATAGCAGAAAAAACAAGTAGCTGTCATTGGCACGCTACCCGCGAGCAGCTTCTCCATAAAAAGATGGCTGCGCAGGCTCTGTTAAAAAAACGGGACTTTTCTGCGTATTAAGAAAAGAGCGAAGTTACGGCTGATTCTTGAGTCTCAATTTCCCGCAAAACTCAACACCTTCCTCCTCATATTTTGTTAAATCTACAAAAAGGAGACTGTAAACATTGTTTTTTAAGTAATGGACTTCAAGTTATCATCAAGCAAGTAATTCAAATCTAACTAATCTATCTACCTATCTATCTATCTATCTATCTATCTATCTATCTATCTATCTATTCATCTTAATCTATCTAGTCTATCAATACATTCTAGCCTTCTCCACCCAGTTTAAGCCTATGTCACACTGCACCAAGAGATGGAAAGAGGATATAAAACGGAAGAGAAAACAAAATTGCCATCCATTGGTTTAACCGATTCATCTGTTCTCTGTTACTCACATGCCTTCGTTTTTTCATCCTCCTATCCACCCAGCATCCATCGACTGAGGTGCCATCCGCTCAAAAGTTTGGAGCGCTCAAAATTTTTGAGCGGAAAAAATGTATCCAATGCGTCGCGTTAGACATCCGCAATGCATTTATGGGGAACATCCGTTCTACATCCGTCATCAATCGTTACGCGATCCGCTTATCCGCTTAGCATCGCTTTGTGCATCCGCGACAACTCAAATGCCGCTCCAGCGAAAACGGACACAGTAGGAAGCGAAACGGATGCGGAAGGACGCCGCAGCATTCAGTAGGCAATGGACGAGAGAAAGGTATTGAAAGCGGATGCAGCTCGCAAAAGAAAAGCATTTTAAGAATGGAAATAAAACATTCCCAGAGGGGACCTATCTCACGATATGAAGGATGTCTTAGAGGAGCCGAAGAGGATGCAAAAGACGGCCTAGTGGAAAACCTATATGCCATAAAAAGGGGAGGAACTCACCTGGATCTCACTTTTCAGTCCAGCAGCCCGTGCTGTGCAGACCTCTGCAGCCTTCACTTGGCTCTTGCTCTTCCAACAGCATCTAGTCATCTCCACCATGGATTTGTAACACAGTCCTGTTTGGGCAGCCACCATCATTCTGCAACAGTGCGAAGCCATCTACAGGCTCTTTCAACTGTTCTACGGGAAGAAAAGACGTGGCCAAGAGAAGTGTCTGGTGTCCGAAAGATGGATCACGAGAAGAGCAGAGTACGGACTGTACAACAAGTGATGGTGAAGCTGAGGAACGAAGAACCCTCGGTGCATTCCAGAACTCATGAGGATGCCTCTCAGCCATGTTTGATTGAATGGTTGGAGCAGGCTGAGACCCAGAGTTGACCAAGGCAAACACCAACTTCCGGCCCCAGCCTGAGCCTGGTCTCAAGGTTGGCATGAATCTGCACCAGCCTGGCCTCCAGGGACCACTGACAGAGCATGCCAGTACGGCTGGAGGGTGCCACACAACCAACGATCAGGCATTGTGGTCAGAGAAGTGGTGCAGGCCATCATCGAAGAATACCTGGAGGAGGTCCTCCAAGTTTTTGTCCCTGGGTTTTGTTTTTTTTTTTTTTTCCCCCTCCACTGAAAGAAGCTGCGAAGAAAGTTGCAGAGCAGTGGGGTATCAGAAGTTGGAACTTCCCTGCACACCCGTTTGAGGCCATAGATGGCAAGCACGTGGCCTGGCAAAGCTTCCAGCCCAATGCCGGGTTCCACTTATCTTCATACTACAAGGCTTCTTCAGCACGTCCTCTTCGCCATGGTCGATGCTGACACAAGTTCATGTACATCGATTTGCTTCTGGCAACGGGTCAGCTTCAGATGCCCAGGTATACAACACCAGTTGAGCCTCAAAGAGGGGCTGGAACGCAACCTCAAATTGTGGGCTTCCCAGATCCAGGACCCCCTGCCCAACAACACGCAAGATGTGGCCCTTCTTCATCGTGGGGGATGATGCCTTCTTCCTCAGAACCTACCTCATGAAGCCTACACTTCCCAGACTCCTCACCCGTGTGAAGAAGGTAATCTTTCAACTACTAGCTGTCCAGGGGCAAGACGGGTGTAGAGAAATGCCTTTGGCTCCTGGCCAACAGGTTCCAGGTACTTCTCACCACCATTGCAGCTACTCGGCCCAGAGCACCGGAGTAGGATCGTGGAACCTTGTACAATCCTGCACAATTCTCATTGCGCACCCGCTAACCCCAGTGTTGGCAGAACAGGCTTCGGGACCTTCCAAGCAAGGCAAATGGGGACATGTTCCTGGGGAATGGAGGCAAGGCGAAACCTGATAGGACACTCAGGATGTGCAAGGCTCCAAGCAGAGCTTCACGTGAAGGAAGAAGCAGTGCAACCTCCTGAGACAACTGGTGCCAACTCCCCAATGTGGAGTAGCTGGAGGTTGCAAGGCAGGGATGTATAAGATGATTAATGGATGCTTCCTTTCAGCCTGATCTCATCCACTGATTGAGATTCGGCCTGTATGTTGGGTCGGCCTACAATGAACAGGGCATTTAATAAAGAGTTGTGTTTTGTTACATGTTGTGGTATGATTGATTACATATTATGATTAATAAAAGGGCCAAAGGTTGTGGCACCTTGGGAGGGTGACCATACAAGTCCCACTATGCTGCACTGGGAGGTTTATTCTACCCACAGCTATACCCATACCAAAGGTATCCTTGCCCACCCCACAGGTATCCCTGCCCATCCACAAGCATTGAAAAGCTTAAACCGCATTCTAAAAGTTTTCCACCAAGACCTTATGTAAAAAAGAAGAAGGAATGAGTGTTGAAGCAAAGATAAACTTTTTTGAACAACAAAGCTGTTAAAAGGAAAAAGACCCAAGGTCAAGTGTCCAATAAAGGTCCACACCCAGTCTCTGGCAGGTCTTCTACGGTCACTCGGAGGTGTGCCCAGCTCAGGGGTGAAGGGTCAGGCTGTGGAGGCTGGCTGCTGCTGGAGTGCTGGTCTGAGGTGCCACTGGTGGTGCCTGGCCGCCGAGAGGAAACAGGGAATGTGTTTGAGGAAGCTCTCAGACAGCTGCTCAGCCCCGTATGTTGAGAGCCCTTCCTCCATGACATTTGGGTGTCAGCCCCGAATACCAATGACAGTGTACTGAGGCCGGGCTTTGGCTGTGGTGGAGGAAGGTGAGCAGTGTAGTGGGGCTGTGCTGGTCTGCAGCTGGGTAGGACTGGGTGTTAGATGGCATCTGCTGCGTGGGTGGCAATGGTGTGTGGCTGGCATCGGTTGGCATCATGGCACCGGTGTCACCGATGATTCTGGCCTTGGACTGCGGAAGGGCTGCCTGTGCTGCCGCGACCCCTGGTACCCGTAGCCTTGGTAGGGGAGGGCCTGCGGAAGGCCTAAATTGAATGGCAGTGACATCACCTGGGTGGAGGAGCAGGCCCTTGGACTTGGGTTGGGAGCAGTTCCATCTTGGCTGGAGTGTTGTGAAAACGACGGGTGATCCTTGTCCTTCACCACCTGGTACCGGGGTTCTTCCAACACTGTCATGAAGGTTCTGGGTTGATGTAGGTGAGGAAGGGCTTTATTGGTTGGAGGATGGGGCTTTGGTGTGTACCAGCTGAGAGAGAGATCTACGTGCTCCTATGGTGTCTCTTATCTCCAGCAGGACAGTGTGGCTCTGCCCCTTCCGGTCTTTCCTCTTCTGCCTCTTCTTGGAGGTGGAGCTGGGGTGGCTATGCGGGTTGGGCTGTGGTGGAAGTGCCATCTCTTTCTCCCACTTGTATCAGGGGGTCCTCCACGCAACTCCGCCATGGGAGTAGTACAGCGGTTGGCGGGCGGTCCTCCATCACGTGCATGACTCCAGCCAGATACGTGCCTGGACAGAGAGCTGACTCTTTGCCAGAAGAGGACTGGCTCTCAGCAGGCTGCCTGAGAGAGAGGGTTGTTCAGAAGGCTGCTCCTCGGTGGCAGATCATCACCCTCAAAGAAGCTGCACTTCGCCATTACGTAGGTCCTCCCGGTCTGTCCAAGCTTGACCGTGGGCCTGGCCAGATTTGCTTGAGGTGCAGCTTCGTACCAGGTGTGCATGTGCTTCCACCAGCCGAGGGAGCCACCTGCCGAAGTGTAGCCCAGCTCTCGCGCTTCTCTCTCCAGCATTCCTGCTTCCTCTTTGTGTTATCAATGAGCCTGTTCCCGTTCCGCAAAGATATTCATTTTCTCCCCTCAGCCACTCCTGCACCTCTCCTCATGTTCCTCTATGATTGTTGTATTGTCTTTCGTCCCCGTTCACGTGTCTGCCTCTTCCTCCCTTTGGCCAGGGCCAATATTGGGGCCCTCATTCAAGAAGGGCTTCGAGGTGGTAGGGGCTTCCTCCCCGACCACCAACAGCAGCAGCAGCAGCAACAACAACACTTAGCAGCAAAACCAGACCAGGCAGGACCAGCAGCAGCAGCCAGCAACCAGCTGCACCAGGAAACACCAGCAGCACCAGCAGCATCAGGTAGCAGGACCAGAAGACACCAGCAGGGACCCAGAGAGCATGAGCAGGACCAGGAGCACCAGCAGGACCAGGAGCACGCAGCAGGACCAGCAGGGCCAGGGAGGCAGGTGCCCAGCAGAGTAAGCACCAGCAGGTACCAGCAGGACCAGGAGCAGTTGCCAGCAGAGGTAAGACACCAGCAGAAGCACCAGCCCAGGAAGCAGGCCAGCAGAGTAAGCACCAGCAGAAGCACCAGCACCTTGAGCAGTGCCAGCAGAGTAAGCATCAGCAGAAATACCACACCAGAAGCAGCACATCAGCAGAAGGCCCCAGCACCAGGAAGATTGAGGCCGGCAGCAGAAGCCCCAGCCACAAGCCAGAGTGAGGCCAGGGGGGTGGGAGGGTGGCCGCGTCCCTCTTGCCAGGGCTGGGCCCCCCCCAGCAGATGGCTGAGGCTTCCTTTTCTTCTCCATGCGTTGTTGGGTTCTGGCTGGCTGTCTGGCTTGTCTGGCTGTCTGCTGGCGGCAAGCGTGTTCTGGAAGCAGGTTCTTTTTCCTCTGAATGGTGACCTGCTTGCGAGCTGCTTCCCTTTATATCCATGGGACTGACGCAATGCATCCTCCCTGCATACGCAGTGAATGCTAGTCATCTGCTCTGCATCCGCTCTGCATCCGCTCTTTCCGTTCCGCATTCACTTTGCTGTGCTCCCCCGGAAGCCTTGCGGATGTGCCATCCACTCCCATCTGCTTCCTTCCGCTAGACTTCCGTGGAGCATCTGCTTTCCATCCGCCCTACGTCTTCCCCCCGTCCGTTCCTTTCGGTTGTTGTCCACTCTGGTTATGCAAATTCGGGGCACTTTTGAGAGCGGATAACAACGCATGGAACATTTTGCTCGTCCGTTGTGTCCTTTTTCCAAACGTTTTGCATCCCTCGGCCAGTGTGACAGGGCCTTTAATAAGCTAGTTTGATCAAGCACAGACAGATAACAATTTAAAAAGATATAATTCTTTGTGTACAATATACATATAGATTATAGATTTTCAGCAGCTGTTTAGTGGGGATAGCTAAATGGAACTAAAATTCCATTTAGAATAAGATCAAAATGTTTCACTCTTTTAAATATATGCATTATATAAAGTGAAAACAGTGGAAAGAAGGCTACATATATTGTTAGAGTACCTACAGTTCTCATGTTGCATCTTTCTATTTCAAACCATGGTGGTTTGGAGGTTTTATTTTGTTTTATAAGTCCCTCCTGAGCTGCTCTCATTATAGCCAGAATTTAATGGAAATGTTCATGGTTTGATCAAACTAGCTTACTGTTACATTCAAACTGTCAGACTAAGATTTGGACAAGATTTCAAAACCACCAGGGTAAGTGGCTGTTGGGGTTTGGCTTGTAATCCTTAGCTTAGAAGGCTTGTCATCTCCTCCTTTACACATGCATCTCAGTATGGGGCGGAAGGAAACATATCCTGTAAAATAACATACCTTATTTGCAAATTATTTGCAGAAACTTCATTTGAGAAACGTCTGTCAGAGACCTTTGCAGTATGCTCTTGCAGCAACTCCAGCAACAGTAATGGGATGCCATTTGGCTAAAAAACCAGACAAACATCAGGAATACTGGCAGCTTGTGCCCAATTTACATTAAAGAAATAACAACGAGAGCAGAGCAATACTTTGAAAAATTGGCTGAGTGGCAATCTGAATTTTGCCAGATCAATATTTTTGCTATGATTTTGTTTAACTAAAGTATGTAGTGTGTGTCTGTGAGAGAGGGGGGGGGAGGGGGGGAGGCTCTGCTGCTNTGTGTGTCTGTGAGAGAGGGGGGGGGAGGGGGGAGGCTCTGCTGCTATCGCATTCAAAATGCAGCTACAACTCAAGTTGATTGTGAATGCGTGCATTGCAATGGTGGGATTCAAACTTTTTTACTACTGGTTCTGTGGGCATGGCTTGGCGGGTGTGGCAGGGGAAGGATACTGTAAAATCTCCAGTCAGAGGTGGGATTTGTTGGTCTCTCAAAATTACTCACAATTTTTGCCCCCACTTCTCCAGAACTGATCAGAACCTGCTGAATATCACCTCTGGTGCATTGGTCAGAAAATTATTATTTTTTAAATGACCATCTTATTTGTGGTCACTAAACAAGGTAGCCATTAAACAAGGAGTGGCTATATACACCTGTAATGTGTTTTCAAGCATTCAATTTCTTCTTTTAAGATTTGTATTTGTAGATCACAGAGTCCCTTGAGTTGGGCAGCCATATAAATTTTATAAGCCAAAACAGAACTTATACAGGAAGGGATCAATTGAAGCGTGCAGAACTCTGTCCCTACGTAGTGTGGTCATGTGATGTTTTGTCTAACAACTGCTTCACTTAGCATTCTGACCTGCAATTAGGGTTGTTAAGTGAAAACCACCTTTAAGAACAAATCTAAGGCAGTAGAAATGAGAAAAACTCTTTGTAAGCATCTATAGAGCACAATCCAAACATATGATTCTGTACCAGCCTTATAATCTGTCTTCCCCCAAAGAGTTTTGGAAATTATAGTTTGGTGAGCATACTGACAATTTGATGTTTCCTTCTTTAGGAATTTACACATTCCTGTCTTCTTCTAGTATAAGCCCAACTTTTCTCTTTTGCATTTTTCTAATAAAATGTAACTGAAGGTGAAATTCTCAAAACTTTTCTCCCTGCCTACGTCTGGCCCTATAATTTTTGTTTAAAGAATTTGGAATCATGAAAAAAAATACATTTTTTTTCCTTTTAGCTTTTACAGGTAGTCCTTAACTTGTGACCACCATTTAGCCCTACATTTCTGTTACTAAGCAAGACAGTTGTAAAGTGAATTATTGCAGCTGTTCAATTAGTAACATGATTGTTAAGTGAATCTGGCTTCCTCACTGAACTTTCAAAAGATTGCCAAAAGATTATCATATGACCCTGGGATACTGCAATTATCATCAATATGAACCAGTTGCCAAGCATCCAAATTTTGATCACATGACCATTGGAATGCTGCAACAACTGTAAATCACTTTTTTTCCAATGCTATTGTAACTTTGAACAGTTACTAAACAAATCATTGTACGTTGAGGACTACCTTTACTAGAGAAAATAATGTTGGGTTTATTAATAAGTAAGTAAATAGATAATTAAATCCAAACCCCTTAGACCTGAAATTATAAACTGGTGTGGTAAACACTGTTTATTCGGACTGTACTCTGAATGTTAAAATTTAATTCTTACCTCATATTTAACTATTGACATTAAGATCACCTGTGGTACAGGACTTCTGTTTCTACAAACTGAGTTATGGATGGTCCCTTAGATGTTACACCATTAGCCTTGCTAAGAGGATGGAGCATACTGGGAGTTGTAGTTCACCAACATCTGTAAGATCACAGATTATTTAAGCAATATTGTAGACCTTGGCAAGATTCCACACTGTGGAACAGATATAATAACTGCGTACCACATATTAAGACCATTCATCTCTCCTAGAACATCTGCACAACATTATTAATGGCCAAAATCAATTGTTTATGTTTATGAATCAATTAATGATTTAGACAGCCCAAAGGAGTTTGAAAATTTTTAAAATAATATATAGGCAGCAGGAAGAACATGGAAACAGTTCATATCTTCCATCTAGGTTCTTTATGTGGGAAGTAGTTCTGCAATGCTGAACGGATTAATGATCTTTCTGCTCATGCGATCACCACTGTCAGACTGGAATCCACTAAAAATATTGCTGTACATCAGCAAAGTAATATTTGAATGCTTTTACTGCCATAGTCTTGCTGGTCATTAATTTATTGGTTCTTATAAATTTTAGGGGTGAACTGCTTTGCAGGACCAGTTTTGCGGATTTATAACTAAATACCAGAAATAAAAGGAATAATTACATTTAGGAAAACATGAACACATGTGTCTGCATGTATGAGTATGTTTTAAGATGATCACCCCACAAAATGGTGCAGCCATTCACAATTCAGAGCCACCCATTCATGCTCCTAGCAATTCTTGCTGGGTTCATTTGTGTGTAAAGAACTTAGATATACTTTAGGTTGTTTGTTATAAACTGGGGGAGTACTAGAGATATTAGCTGACAACATTTGGGGGAAGAACTGAGAACTGCAAACTGTCCTTTAGAATGACAGGACAGAGGCAGAGTGAAGAAGGCTGGGCATATTGTCAAAGCTGTTTTCTTAACCTCTGTAACTCAAGCCTCAACTAGGCTTCACCCCTTCAGCTTCCTCTTGTGTGCTGCATAATGTCAGCCAAAACACCCAGGATGCTAAGTAAAAACAGCACTGCCTAGAAGAAGAAAGTAGGGTGGGGCAGAGGATCTGGCTCCTATGTGATATTTTTGTGGCTTCCAACTACCTCAGTGACTAGCATTAATATCTGGCCAAAGAACATAACTTGAACCACTGCTTATCGATTAAAGCCTATTAGACACTTTAAAACATATGTTTTTGTTGGAAATTGTTATCAAACCATCAGTGGGTCTCCTGAGACAAGCTGACAGCCTCCTCTCCAATAGTGGCTGATGACAATGGAATTGATTATTCCATTTGATAATCATTAACTGCCTAAACAAAGCAATGTGTGCAACACATTTATGAGATAAGCTCCCTTTCCCAGGGCAAAATCAACTTTATTAAGGTCAGTGGGAATTTTGCCACCCTGTTTAATGGAAGAGTGCCCACCTCTTGGTATTAGAGCTGGCTTCTTTATCAGACTAAATCAGTGCCTACAATGATTTTAGATACAGTAGGTTAATTTTAGCCTTTCTTCAGCAAGCAGAAGCAGCAAGTAATGCTCTGAATAAAATATTGAAATAAACCTTTTATTTTTGTGTTAAAATAATGCTGTTGCAAATAATTTTAATTTAAATAATTTAACTGCCTAAATATCTGCATGGCTTTGTTGGCAAAAAACATATCAGTTCTTGTCATGGGCACCAGCCAACTTCCATTAACCCTACGAAGAACCAAGCTACAATATGCTCTTAGAATTTCAGTATACTTAGATCCAGGGTAAATAACCTCTTAGAAATTATTATGCTACATCTCCCACCATCTTGCACAATTCATCACTTGATTGCTGAGACCAATGTTCTAGAACAGGGGTTTCCAACCTTGGCTACTTTAAGCCTGGAGGAATTCAACTCCCAGAATTCCCCAGCCAGCAAAGCAAGTTGGCAAGTTGAAGACTTGTGGACTTCAACTCCCAGGATTCCCAAGCTAACATGACTGGAGGAGGAATTCTGGGAACTGAAGTCCACAAGTCTTAAAGCTGTCAAGTTTCAAGACCCCCCTGTTCTAGAACCTTTGAAGAACCACAACTTGTCCACGAATGCTTAACAATAGGAAAAATTGTGTTCTCTCTGTCTCTGTCTCTGTCTCTGTCTGTCTGTCTGTCTGTCTGTCTGTCTCTCTCTCTCTCTCTCTCTCTCTCTCTCTCTCTCTCTCNCTCTCTCTCTCACACACACACACACACACACACACACACTATTTTCTTTTGGGAATGTTGCCATACATATCCATATTTCATATCTAATTCAGTTCCTCTGTGGAAAAATCTGCTTTTTGAAAAGTTTCTTATCGCTTGCTGAAGTCATCCGAGAGGGAAGATTGAATTATTTCTCAGGTCCCTCAACACATCCACATATGCACACAGACGTGGGAGAACAAAATTAATAGCATATTAAATATTTGCTTAGAAACAGAACCCGTGTAATTTCCCCTCTTATTTTCATAGTACATTTTGGAGTTTTCGTGTAGATAAATGGCTGCTGGAAGTAATCCCATAGCATGGTATCAATCTTCATTTGAAAGCTTTCTTTGGGTTGGCTGCTATGATAGCAGGAGCAGCAGTGAGATAAATGTTTTACTAAAACATTCTTGCTATAGGGACAATGTTGCACAAGCATTAGCAAGTCCATCAGCAACAGCATCTATTCGCCTCCTGAACAGGACAAAAATATTTCCAGAGAATATCGTTTTTGCTTTCAGTGAGATGTCACTCATTCTTTCAACAAGCTTATGCTGAAATATCACTTTCTGGCAGACACATTTTGTTCAGCTTTTTTGTCATATTAACAACATAAGTTCTACTAATGCAGAGATCAAGGCGAAATGTGTTTATTCTCACTGGAATGAAAACCTGTTCTCAAATTTTACATTAACTGAAAATCTTCCTTTGAGTCTGCATTTCCCAGAATTCTGCAAAAAAATGAAGTATTTCAGAAATGTGCCTCATAAGACTTATACATGAAAATAATGTGCACACTGCAGTATAGGATAAATTATCTGCAAAACCAATAAACTTGTAGACAAAACTGCAAACCAAAGTATGTCATTGAAGAAATACGCATACAGATAAATGTGAACTTTGCTGAAAAATCAAATGAGTTTGGGAAAAGGACAAACAATGCATTGAAACAAAAGTGAAAAACAAGAAAGAACTTCTAATTGGCCAACTGTTCTTTTCACAGTTCCCTTGTTACAGGGTTATGTTCAAAATACATGAAGTTATTGGAGGGACATAAATGAATGCTGATTGTAAGACCTTACAAAACTTGCCAACCACTACATAGATTTAACCTCTATATAGATTTAGAAGTACAAAGAATGAGAAGAAAAAACATGGATTTTGCAGTACAGCTAGGTAATTTCATATGTAAGATTCCTTCAACACTCCCTTGTAATATGTAATTTCTCTGCTTGGAAAGCAGGCAATGGAAAATTCTTTCCCGCCTTGCCATTCTATGTTTCACAGCTATATCTTAGGGAAAGAATTTTATTTTTATTCAGCGTATG
Organism: Laticauda laticaudata; assembly: GCA_004320025.1. Lineage (NCBI taxonomy): Eukaryota > Metazoa > Chordata > Lepidosauria > Squamata > Elapidae > Laticauda > Laticauda laticaudata. Next base: position 28,908 of record BHFT01004224.1, read on the forward strand.
ACAATGGTACATTAAGTCAGGAGTCTACAATATTATTACAGAATAGTAATTTGGCTGCCTAAGATTGCAAGTTCTTTCAGTTCATGCTCGTGCGCCAGCCAGAGTGCATTACAGGAGGCAAATGAGCTCCGCACCAAGGGAAAGAATGAAGTGATATGTATTTAGATGAGATTGAGTTGGAGCATTGGCCTGGTTTAGGTCTCCTGACAAGTCTTAAAAAAATAAAAGTGGTCAGGAGAGTTTAATTAAATTAGTTCCTTATATGTCCCGATTTCCTCCATTCTTTTACTTAAATCATCCACTTTCCAATAGCTTTCTAGAAAAGGAAACTAAACAGTACTTAAGATCTGATCTCCTTCTAACCCTACCAACTCACTGAACCATTTTGTTTGGTTTAAGTGCTTGTTGCCTCTTAAAAGTTATTCTTAGCTGATTAAGAAGTTGCAGACTGTTCTATATTAGCATACTCGAAATACCCCAATTCGATTGGTCCAGAAATACTATGAACTGATTGGCTGAAGGAAGCGCTGTGATTGGCTCACACTGAATCAACCGCAATTGGCCGGGCCGATCGCAGGAGATTCAAAGAGCCATCATTGGCCGGCAAGCCGCGAGCAATCCCTATATAAAGGGCTGCCGTGGCTCCGAGGTCCAGCACGGATCGATATAACAAATAAAGAACTGAAAAGTCACACTGGTCTCGAGTTTCTTTTCCTGCGATCTAACACTGGCGATGAGGGTGGGATTCTGAGACAAAGAGACCAGTCAAGCACATGGCAACCAGAGCTGAACAATCAACGAGATGGCCAGCAGCAACTCACCACCCGCACCATTCGATCAGGCAGCCGAGGACTGGGAATTGTACATTGATCGATTCCTCATGTTCCTCGAGAGCAACAACCTGAAGGATGCCAATGATCATAGGAAGACAGCCGTGTTCCTGACACACTGTGGGCCCACAGTGTTCAAGATGGCCAAGGCGCTGGCCAGACCCCAAGACGTGAAGGAGATGGCATGGACAGACTTGGACCGGCTGCTAAGGAACTATTATGCACCAGCCGTACCCAGCCTCATCCAGAAGCATGAATTTTATAGGAGGGATCAGAAGGAAGGCGAAAGTATCAGAGATTTCGTGGTGGCCCTAAGGAGCATCGGGGTGTGTGTGGGTTCTCCGACATGGACGAGGCTCTGAGAGACCACGTGGTTCTCGGATTAAGAGACCCCATACTCCAGAGCCGACTGATGGCACAAACGGACATCACAGTCACCGAAGCCATCGCCAAAACCACCGCAGTCGAGGCCACGAAAAAGTCAGTGGCCAAAATGCGGCAGACGAACACGTGAGACCAACAACTACCCACGGAAGCCAACCCAGCCCCGGACAAAAGACCAGAGGTGAGCCAGAAGACCACAACCACACACCACGGGAACATCGATTCCCCTTCTGAGACCAAAGATGAGGATGAGGAAGAGATCCACAGACTCTAGTCAGAATGGGACCAATGGGAGCGGAGACATTGTAAGTCTTGGTTTCAGTGTGCCAGGTGAGGAGGGGACCACCCCCGTTCAGATTGCCGGTTCCTAGATGCCATATGCCGGCACTGTTACAAAAGGGGACACATTGAAAAAGTCTGCTGAAACAAGAGGACTTATAGCCCGAGGCAACGCCCGAGGCCCCCCCAGGACCAGAGACTGGCACACAGAGAACCGGTGGAGCCGCGAAGGCAGGAACAAGCGGCTCAGCAAACACTGCCGGAAGGAGGAGACCCACCAGATGGTCACCATTGGGCATTCGAACACAACCGATGCCCAAAAAGTGCATGTGTAGGTCAACATTGAAAGCCAGCAGTGCAACATGGAGGTGGATTCCGGATCCTACTTCTCCATGGTCTCCTGGAAAACAATCAAGCATCTGGTACCCAGCATACACAGACAAGAGTTGGAAAGCCAGAGACTGACCCTAAAAGATTACCAGGGGAACCGGAACCCTGTGGTTGGAATCAGACATTTTCACGTAAATTTCAAAGGACACGCAGAGGTACTCCCACTGACCATCATGGATAGGGACCACCCAAGCCTGCTGGGACTGGAATGGTTTGCGCCATTAGGGATCGAGGTGACTGGCATTAACCACATCGATGAAACAGACTGGGAGGAGAACCTCATGAAGGACTTCCAGGAGGTCTTCAACGACGAACTAGGCAAGTACCGGGGGTCCCCAATAGCATTCAACTTGAACCCCAATATTGTCCCAATCCGCCTAAAACCGAGACGAGTCCCATTCGCCCTCAAGCCTAAAATCGATGAGCAATTAGACAAGCTCATCGTCCAAGGAGTCCTGGAGCCGATAGACCACGCATGGTGGGAAACCCTAATAGTCACCCCAATAAAACCGGATGGGTCAGTGAGAATTTGTAGTGACTACAAGGCTACCATCAACCATGCGCTGCAGCAGAGTGCTTACCCCGTCCCAGTGGTACAGCACCTCCTACACTCACTGAGGGGAGGAAAAGTCTTCGCAAAGCTCGACCTGGCACAGGCATACCAGCAGCTGCCAGTCAATGCCAAGACTGCTGAGGTGCAAACCATCATGACCTACCGGGGGACATTCCTGTTCAAGAGGCTGCAGTTTGAAGTCAGCGTGGCCCCAGGGGTGTTCCAGAGTCTAATGGAACAACTATTGCAGGGAATAAAAAGAGTGGTGCCCTCCTTTGATGACGTACTGGTGTCAGCGAAAAACAAAACCCAATTGGGGAGCCACCTCAAGGAAGTCCTGCAAAAATTTAAAGATGCAGGCCTAAAAGTAAAAAAAGAGAAGTGCCAACTATGCACAGAAAAAGTAGAGTTCCGGGGTACCTGGTTGACAAAAACGGAATCCACCCCACTGAGAAGAAGGTTAAAGCCATCAAGGAAGCTCTGAGACCACAGAATAAAACGGAACTGCAGGCTTTCTAGACTCATTAACTTTTATAATGTTTTTCTTGCCCCAGAAGGCAACAACAGTGGAGTCCCTTCATAGACTACTGGACAAGACAGCCACCTGGTCCTGGGGCAAGCAGGGAAGAAACCGCATTTCAAAAAATAAAAGATTTACTAATATCGGAATCAGTCCTCATACAGTATAGTGAAACCCTACCGCTGACCATGACCTGCGACAGCTTCACCCTTGGCGTTGGAGCCATCCTAAGCCACACTCTGCCATACGGGAGAGAAGCGCCAATCGCATTCTTCTCCAAGATATTGTCCAGGGCAGACAGGAATTATAAGTCAGCTGGACAAGGAGATGTGCTAGCAGCGATCACCGGCGTGAAGCGGTTCCATGAATACCTGTACGTAGGACTTTCTCACTTATCACTGACCATAAATGACTTATCACTCACTTATCATGACCATGCTCCTAGGAATACTGGCAGGGAACAAGGCCACCCCAAACATTTTATCACCCCGATGACAAGGTGGTCCGAATTCCTTGCCACTACAATTATCAATTAATACACCGACCAGGAAAAAGCATCTCACACACAGACGCACTGAGCCGCTCCCCCTACTCGACCAGGAAGACGACCGGCACCCACCATGTCTATCTACAGATAGAAACGCTACCCAACCTACCCATGACTGGGTCAGACATTGCCAGAGAGACTATTAAAGACAGGCAACTGGAGCAAGTTTTGAACTGGGGAAAAAGGGTGGCCGGAAACCAATGGTGGTGAACACTTTAAACCCTTCCGGAACTGTCAGACTGAACTTTTTACACAATGGTGTTGCATATTATGGGGACAGAGTGGTGGTTCCGGAGACATTACAAACAAGAGTACTGGCTATGCTGCATGAAGGACACACAGGCATCTTCAGAATGAAAACCTGGCCAGGAGCTATGCGTTGGTGGCCAGGGATGGACAAAAGCATTGAGACATAGGGTGGCAACATGCAAAAATGCAGAAAAGCCAGACCAAACCCCCTTCCCATCCTCACCTCGAATGGGAGACCCCCAGGGACTGGTCAAGGGTCCATATAGATTTTGCCGACCCACAAAAGGACACACATTCCTAATAATGGTCGACGCTTACTTGAATTGGCTGGAAGTAAGCATCATGAAGTCCACCACCCACGAGGCCGTCATAAAAAAACTAACAGAACGTTTTGCCCCACAGACTACTGAAACTTACTAGTGTCAGGCAACGGGCGCAATCACAGCATTGTCATTTGAAAAATTTCTCGCCAAAGGGGTATACGACTGCATTAACAGCGCTGCTCACCGGCGGCAAATGGCGGGAGAACGAATGGTTCTACTACACAAAAGACACGCTAGAAAAGATGGACACCGGCAACATACATGACAAAATAAATAAGATGCTCATGATACAACACATAACACCCAGCACGACACCAACAAAAGCCCAGCAGCAGCTACTCATGGGCAGGAAATTACGGTCACAGCTAGACAGACTGCACCCAACATACAACCCTGAGAAACCACCAAACTCGTCTAGCAAATACCGAATATTTGCACAGAGACACAGTCTATGCAAAAAATTTTACAGGGACCACTCTGGGTACCAGCCAAAATAACCCAGGTAATGGGCCCCCGTCGTACAGGTTAGAAACGGAAGATGGAAGAAGCTGGAAACGGCACATCGACCAACTGAGGTCAAGAACAACCACCGCACACACGGGAACGCACAAACACCACTAATAGACACGAATAAAAACCAGGGGGGTACAAACCCCCAACAATAACCAAAAGGGAGGAGAAAAACCCTTCCAAAAACACAACAACCTGAACACCCCCAAACAATACCAATGGGCAGAAAAATAAACCAACTCTACTCACTGGCAGACGACTTCGGCAGAAGGGAACTGGCAGGTGATTCTCAAGGGAGATATCAAGGAACTAGAAGCCTCACCTGGAAGAAGCAGCCAAGCCAGCTCTACCAGCCCGGAAAAACCAGGAGGGAGCAGCGGAACCGACAACTCGACCAGCCCGGATAAACCAGGTGGGAGTTGCAGCAATAGGCCTGACTCACCCTTCCGGGTGGTTCCATCGAGAAGGACGGGAGCAACAAGGATCCCATCTGAACCAATTGAAGACAACTCCACAACTGAACCACGCAGGTCAACTAGACACATCAAAAGCCCCACCTTCTTACGGGACTACGTTACGTAGGTTGGACTGAACCAAGAAGGGAGGGGTGTTCTACATTAGCATACTCAAAATACCCCAATCCAATTGGTCCAGAAATACTACGAACTGATTGGTTGAAGGATTGTATTGGCTCACTCTGAATCAACCGCGATTGGCCGGGCCGATCACAGGAGATTCAAAGAGCCGTCATTGGCCGGCAAGCTGCAAGCAATCCCTATATAAAGGGCTGCCACGGCTCCAAGGTCCAGCATGGATCGATATAACAAATAAAGAGCTGAAAAGTCACACTGGTCTCGAGTCTCCTTTTCCCGCGATCTAACACAGACGTCCCATCTGCACTTAGTTTGGAATAAATCCCATTCAATTAAATGGAAGCAAATGTGTTTCTTTGTGACCCTGAAGAGTTCTTCGCTCCATTTTCAAAGCTGCACCGTTTTCAACCCATGCTAAGCTAAAGGACAAACCCAATTTGAATATGACCAGATGGAAATCCCAGGGCAATTAATTGACTATTGGTAGAGAAACAAAGAATATCTGAGTTACATGGAAACAGAAAAACAAGAGGCCTCTTGAAAATTAATTGCCATAATTTCCAGAACACTCCACTTTATGAACAATTGCTTGCTATCATAGAAATTTGATCCTGTGCATCACAGCTGGGGCTAATGGGAGTATCAGCCCAATATACGTATTTAGCAATACTTCTGTTACACAGAACATTTAAGCTATTACTAAAAATTTTCCTTTGCCTTCCCCATAAGTAAGAGAATATTTGACTTGCATGTTTTTTCATCAAGACAAACATCCCAGCATCCTTTTCTTGTTTTTTATTTCTAAAATTATTTTACTTCTATGATCTCCTCCTAAAATACGAGTTGCCAAATAGTGGTGAGGATAAGTCCTTCTTTCCTCTCAACAAGGGAATGAGATTCATTTAACAAGTGAATGTGGTGAAAGTAGGGGCTGCTGTGGAGATATATGTCTCACAACAGGAACAGAGTCACTTGCACATTAAGTCAAATTGAACTGCAAGCTGCAAATGATAAATTGGGTCCTCATTTGTGAAGAAAGCAACCAGCCCTGCAGAATGACTACTGTTGGTTTGACAGCTATACATAAATAGCAATAGACTGACCTATATACTGTTTCACAGTACTTTACATCCTTCTCTAAGAAGTTTACAGAGTCAGCACATTGTCCCCAACAATCTGGATCCTCATTTTATCAATCTCAGAAGGATGGAAGGCTGAGTCAACCTTGAGCCAGTCAGAATTGAACTGCTTGCAACTGGCAGTCAGCAGAGGTAGCCTGCAGTGCTGCATTCTAACCACCGCACCTCCACGGAGGACTGAGCATTAATTTGTTCAACTGTAGGTTGAAGTAACAAATCTTTTCTCCTCCTACCTGGATCAAGTTGACTCAGCCATGTTTCTCAGTAACAGAATGGATATACAACTGCTTTGGGGTAGGCCGAGTAGTAGTACTCTCCACAGTAACTCTGTATCTGCGAATTTCAAACCCTGGATCAACTGTCAGAGTTGGACTCCAGTGCTATTCAGATAATTACAAAGAAATGGTTGCAATAAAAGGATTAGGGACACAGAATTAGATTCAGCATTTCCATATTTCGTCCTTTTTTCATGAAATTACCTCTTCGCTGAGTTGATATATAATCTGGCACATTTTGTGTGTTCAAACCTCTGAAGTCGCACCTACAATTTGTCTTGTTTTCAGCTGTAAGAAAGAGCAAAAAGTAGTTGAAAGATGGTGCTGACAACATCATTTCTGCATAAAATCCCACAGAAACTGCTGTGCAATGTTCCTCTCTAGGGAACTGTCATAAATCCATCACTCTTTTTAAGAGAATTAGCTCTGGTTGTTAAAACACTACAATAAAAGTTCAAGCTACATCGAGAACACCTCAAAATACAATTGTTGGACAGTAGTAAATTCCTTCTTTGCAAATGCTGATCTCAGATTAAAATTTGCCAGCTTGTCACATTTGCCACTCTCCACTGAGAATCCATTTGCCACACAGTTCTTTTAAAATTACCAATATTGTCTTGTGTGATATCAATTAAATAACCATCTCATTTAACATGATTCCATATTATTCCAGAGGACAAAGCCTTCCATTCTACATCTCTTGCTTCACTACATGCCCGTAACTTATATTGGCAAAGCTTTGTTTTTCTAGGCTCACAATATATCAGCTATTCCTCCACTACCACTTCTCCCGTTCAGATAACGGGCTTTCTGATATTTTGTGAAACATTTTCTTTGATATTGTTGGACTAGCTTTTGGCCAGAGGATGTAAATAACTAGAAGGCATATCTTATTGGAATGGTACTATAAGACAATGAGATTAGCTGGAACAACTCTTTCTTTTTTTTTTTAACTTACCCCAAGGTTACAACCTCATTTCATCCCACCTCAGGAATTGGTGTGGTAATTAAAAACAAAACAAAATCAAACACTGATTAACTGCTGCACTAATATTAAATTATATGTCTCTGTGGTGAGCAGTATCCCATATTATACAGATGCTTTATAAAGGATGGTTTCAAAACATTTTCAAGGTTGTGGGTTACCTCGGCCATTGGAATGCATGCTCCTGGTGGAATAGATTTCCTTCCATAGCTATTCTTATATTCCTAAATTTGCTCAAAAGAATGTGAAAATGGGAGATCCTGGGGAGGGGGAAGGGGGAATTTATTTTGTATGAACCTCAGTTCAGTATTGTGATAATAGACAGAGCGCTACGACCTAGCGGAGATTGAAAGAACATTGGTTCCCCTGCCAATTTGATATATCATGTTAAGGTGGATATAATTTAAACATGTTGACCCAATCCAGGGTTAGAATATCATTTGTTTTTTACACTTTCCTAACTTTTATAATATAATACATAGATGAGGAAAATATTGACCTGTATGCAGCCTGCTGGCTGGAGAATTCTGGGAGTTGAACTCCACACATCTGAACGTTGCCAAAGTCTAAATTATCAGCCAAGATTCCATCTCTTGGCCTCATTATTTATGTTACACATTTATCTGACCCACCATAGGCAGAGTATGATGGGATTCTATTGAATTGTGATAACATAACAAAACCTCATAAGTACATTTTTGAAATGTAATTGATTTTCAAATGCATTCTATTTCTTCCTTTTAACATTAGATCCTTTAAAAAGAAAAGCAGGATGTTAGGAGGAGGAGCATTTCTTAATTACAAATAACAATTTATATAAACCCTAAATGACAGAATTAATACTCTTTGGACAGCCTGTCCAAATTTTTGGCCCAAAGTTATTGTAATACTAGTTTCCATTGGCTAGTTGTTGTTGTTTTTTTCAAAATAAACCTGATTCTCTAGTGACCATATATCTGCTAAGCAATTTGCTAATTGTGGAAGTCAAAAATCTTTGCTATTGATTTCAGACTATCTGTGCAGACTGAACGTATAATATAGGTTGTAATGAATGAAATGCAATAGGAAAGGACAATTAGATGAGAAATGCATATATTAACTGAAAAACACCCCAAGAGTATTTTATAGGAAAGAGAAGATTTTTTTTTCCGGCTAGGCTGCCAATCATGGCACGTTTGACTGCCCATCAAATTGTCTTTAATCACTCTAGGATCTCTCCTGATTTTGAAGATTAAATCAATAACAGGCTGTTACCATCTCCCTGTTTGGCTTTCTTAGTCTGAGGCAACCTGATGATAGTATTTGAGAATAATTAACCATGTCGGTCTCCATGATTAGACAGCTTGGCCTGATTTCATTTCATTACACATGTCCTGATATATAACACTGATTTCAGATAAGAGGATGTCCAAAGAGATCTCATAGGGCCTCTTAGAAATGATATATATATATATAATTTTATATATATATATATATATACATAAAATATATAAGCCAAACTCCCAAATAACTTGGCTTAACTAAGCTTCCTTGCATTTCCCCCTCCTTCCATAGTTGCTTGGCCCTCTTAAATCACTGACATTCATTATGCCTGGTAGCCTGATTACCAGATCCTTAGAAAACTGTAGGGTACCGGTCTGAAGTTTATCCAGAATAAACATATGCATTATATTTATTCTGGATATAAATACCTTGCCTTAAGTTTAATATTTGCACATTTTCCCACAACATGGAAAATATTTATATGGTAAAATTGGGAACTATGAAAACATTACAAGGCTAGTTTTGGCCACTCTTTCCTTCTTTTTCGTACAATAGGGTGTTCTTGCAGTTGTGTCATTTTTATTATTTCTGGGAATTTTTAGGGTTGTGGCTACTAGAGATGTTGGTAGGACTGCACTAAGTCCTCTTCGCTCTGTTGTTGGTTCTTCAGTCTACATCACTTGTTGGAGAAGTAATTTCTTCCCCAGAAGTATATATAAGCATTGGCATTGGACCCAAGAAACACAAGATGTTAATTCTCCAAGATAAAATATATTGACATAGCTTCAGCATGAATCAAAAGGACGGTACCCAATCAAGGGAGATATAAAAATGATGTAATTCATGAAGTAAAAATATTAGTTAACTAAAATGAGGGCCAATGTCAGCATTAGAAGATTAGATTAGATTAGAATTCTTTAATGGCCAAGTGTGATTGGACATACAAGGAATGCTCTCAGTATATAAAAGAAAAGATACTTTCATCAAGAATTATAAGGTACAACACTTATTGATAGTCATAGGGTACAATAAGCAATCAAATCATGCTAGGAAACAGTCAATATAGATTGTAAGGATACAAGCGACAAAATTACAGTCATACAGTCAGTCACAAGTAGAAGGGGATGGGTGATAAGAAATGATGAGAAGATTAATAGTAATTATAGTAGATAAGGCACAGATAAGAAACCTCCAAAACCTCAGCACCTACATCTATCTTTCCCCTCTCTCTGTGTCTCCCCAAGAAACAAGCAAGTAAAATTTGCCATTAAAAGTTCCCATAATGATTTGGCGTTTCTGAAATAGCATGATTCCAACGTGTTGTGGGAATTTATGTAGGAAGTTAGTACCCACCCCTCTCCTAGAAAAATGAAATACTTTAGTGTTATGTATGGAACTTGGTAGGCTCCAAGCTCCCTATCTCTAACAAAGCTCCCTATCTCTAACAAAGATAGGATTCGCCCTCAACCCATCTCACCACGTGGCACCTAGGAAGATTACATCAGCCAGCACTCAAACAAGCCTGGGACACGGACAAAGCCTACAAAGTTAGCAAAGACCCCTGCCCCTGGGAGTCTGACAGCCAATTGAATACATTTCTTACACAGGACCAAGAAACACTAGGGTGGGGCCCAACAGAGGGTATAAAACTCAGGCACCCTCAGCATTTCAGCCCTTTTGTTTTTTTCTCTTCACCCATCCATGTGGTCCTGTCCATCATTAAACCTTCTTTTCAAGCAACTTCTGTGATTCCAGTGTCTTTTTCCCCACTTGGAACTGAACCCAGAAGGCTATTTCTTCCTACACTTAAAATACAGTCCCCTGTTGCTCCTGTAGGTTCCCAGGACAGATTGCAGGTAGTTCTCAACTTACAACCATAATGGGACTGGAATGTCCATGGCTAAGTGACTTAAGTGAGTTAACACGTGACTTCAGCCAATTTTACCACCATTTTTGCTCTGTCATAAAGTGAATCAGGCTTCCCCTATTGATTTGGCTTGTCAGAAGCTTCTCTGCGTACGGTTGCAAATGATGAACATGTAACCCTGGGATGGTGCAACCCTTGTAAATGTAGGTAGTCCTCAACTTACAACCACAAATTGAGCCTCAAATTTATGTTGCTAAAGCGAGACATTTGTTAAGTGAGTTTTGCCCCATTTGATGACTTTTCTTGTCACAGCTGCTCAGTGAATCACTGCAGTTGTTAGGCTAGTAACACGGTTGTTCTGTGAATCTGGTTTCCCCATTGACTTTGCTTGTCAGACGGGTTTAAAAGATGATCACATGACCTTGGGATGCTGCAATCATCATAAATATGAGTTAGTTGTCAGCTGTGTGAATTTTGAACACGTGACTACGGGGAGGCTGCAATGGTCTGTTGGAAGAAATGTCCTTCTTGTTCCAAGTGGGGAAAAAGACACTGGAAACATGGTGGCTGTTTGGAAAGATAGTTTAATGGTGGACAGGACCACATGGCTTGGAGCTCCAAAGTGAAAAGGATGATCACATGCTTCAAGATGTTGGGTGAAGAAAAATAAGGGCCAAGATGCTGGGAGACCCTAAGCTTTTTACCCTCTGTTGGGCCCCACCTTAGTATTTCCTGTTCCTGTGCAAGAAATGTATCCCATTGGCTGTCAGACTCCCAGGGGCGGGGATCTTAGCTAACTTTGTAGGCTTTGTCTGGATCACATGGCTTCACCTGAGTGCTGGCTGATGCAATCTGCCCAGGCCAGGTGATAAGATGGTAGAGGCCTTTGTTATGTAGAATACTCTGGCCCAGACCTTAATGATCCATTAGCAAAGGTGGGGGGCTGAGTTTCCGCCTCTCTGAGATGAGTTTCTGCTTCTGAGTTTCTACTCTTTTTAGGGAAAATATTCTGCCTTTTTAATATTTCCCAGTATATTTCATTTTTCTAGGAGAGGGATGGGTGCTAACTTCCTACAGGTCATAAGTGTGAAAAATGGTCTCATAAATCACTTTATCCAGTGATGTAACTTTGAACGGTCATGAAATAAACTGTTGTAAGTCAAGGACTACCTGTACATCCCAGTAGCCAAGCACCTGAATCACAAACATATGGCCGTAAAGATTGGTTATAAGTCACTTTTTTTCTGTACTGTTATAACTTCAAACTTTGTTATAAGTTGAGGACTATCTATAACTTAGTTCGGCTGTTAAGTTAAGATTAGAGAGATATGGAAGATGGTGAGGTGCATAGGTCCCTTTAAACATGGAGGCATATGTGACAGATGATGGACAATTCAAAATATGAAACTTAACCTATGTCTTCCAACATTTATAAAATATATGTCCTTCAATATATCCATAGAAAATGGTATCACTATTTGCTACTGCAAACTGATGTGATTTATAAAAATGGTAAAGGACAGATCTTTTTATAACTTTATCACAAAAGCGTAAGCAATTATACGTTAAATGAAAAGAATAAATTGCATGCTTATTGCCAGAAACGTTCTTTTCCGTTTAGGACAATTTACATACCTGATTAGATATGTCAAGTTAGTAGCATAGAAGGAAGAAATATAACAAGGACTTCAAGCTTTGGTGATGGACAGCTAAACTAGCAGCTGATTGTGGATTGGCAGCAAGGGCAGCAGCCATGATCTCAAAGTAATCTGTTAATTTTTGCTGCTGGTTTCTCCCTGCCTGTCACCAAAATGTAAGAAAAAGATCATTTAAAAAAAGTCAGATTATTGCCTGCACATCCTTTCTCCCCATCTGGACAAGCAATGCAATCCAAGCATAGGGGTTATACAGAGCGGTGGGATTCAATTTTTTTTTACTAATGGTTCTTATTATTACTTTTATTGTCAGAGTACAACATGTGTACAATGAGATTGGCTGAGCTTCCCTTCGTGCACTCCCCCTTGTGGGCATGGTTTGGTGGGCATGGCTTGTTGGGCGTGGCAGGGGAAGGTTACTGCAAAATCCCATTACCTCCCCACCCCACTGACCTGCTTTCCAGCTCCATTCTCTTGTGCAGGGCAACAAAAGAAGACTCAGCCGATCAGCTGGGACTCAGTAGGCAGAGAATAGATGGAGGCAGGGCCAGTCAGAAGTGGCATTTGCCGGTTCTCTGAACCACTCAAAATTTCTGCTATCGGTTCTCCAGAATTGGTCAGAACCTGCTGAATATCACCTCTGGTTGTACAATATATTCTCATTTCTGTTTTTAGTTTTCTCTTCCATTTGAAGATTTTTAAAGCAGGGAGGTCAAACTCTTGCAGCCAAGATTCAGCAGGGCTTCAGCTGAATGGAGCAATGGCAGCCCAGAAAGAAAACTGACCCAGACAAAAATTGAAATTCCACAGTTGTATATCAACGTCCCCAAAGCAATTAAAAAATAACTAGTGGTATTCTTTTTCAAAGATGCCTGGCAAACATGAACATTTTACCACTTCTTTACCCGTAGTATTCCTGGCCTTCGCGGTGTTTCAAGATGCAACTGTCCATGGGCTACCAATGCAGAACAGAAAAAGGAATGCAGTTATAAATCTGAGCAACTGTCACTAAAGTATCTTTGAAAAATGCCATGAATATGGATGGGAAGACGGTCAAAGGACGATTTGAAAATTACACCTAAAGAAAAATCAAATAAAAGCATCAAGCAGGCCAGCAACCCCCCCTCCCCCAAAAAAAATGATTACCATCAAACCCAGGCAATCTGCAGATGCACATTACCATGGTAAAAAGTGGAAACAAGCTAGAAATGGTTGAACATGCTTTTATCATTAGAGCAGCTAAGGGAGCTCAGAAAAAGCAGTTGTAGAAAAGAGAATAGCAATAGATGGTTCCCAGAGGAAGCAATGCAAAGTTTACAGACTTTCTTGGAAAAATTCCCATCCAGCTTGATCGCTCTGAAGTGTTAACAGGCCATTTAGCAGTGATGGCATTTTAGCTCATTACCTATGTGGGAGCAATTACATTTTTAAAAACCCAGTGTATTTGAAATGCTTTTTTTAAATAGAGATTCCTATTTCAATTGTTCCGAACTTTGTAGTATCTGCTCTCACAGACAGCACTGTAGCTCCAAGATGATAAACTATGAATTACTATGCAGATCCTACCCCATTTCTGAACTTGCAGCACCGATTTCTCCCAGATGATCTGAGAGGTGGGTCTTTAGAGCATACAAATGAAAGATTCCTGCTGGAGAACTGCAGAAAAGAGGGGGCTATTTTATGGGTAGGTTAACTGATAGAGCTGCTTAGGGTCTGTCTTTCAGTGAGAAAGGGGAGGAGAAAAAGCCTTCCAGGCTCATTATGGACGATGACAGGAACTGATGGGAATTGATGGGAACTCATGGATGATGACAGGAACTTGACTTTTATTCTTGTCAGAAGAAATGGGAATCCTTTTTAATCAAAATGGTTTTAAACTATGGTAAGCACATCTATGGGGCAGAACCAAAATACAACAGTGTTCCAATATTTGAGGGGTTGCCACAAAGAATGTGGGGGAGAGGGTCAACCTATATTCCAAAGAACAGGAGACAGGACAAGAAACAATGGATGGAAACTAATGAAGGAAAGAAGCAACCTGGAATTAAGGAGAAACTTCCTAATAGTGAGGACAATTAACCAGTGAACTAGAAGATCTATCTCCAAGGTTCTTTCCAACTCTGTTATTCTTTATAATGCTCTTGAATTGTAACAGCAGGTATTGCTGGAAACTGAAACAGAGAAGAGGTAACTTTTTTATTATATGATTTTCTGCAGACCCCCCCCCAAAAAAAAACAAAAAAAACCAACTCCANACTTTTTTATTATATGATTTTCTGCAGACCCCCCCCCAAAAAAAAACAAAAAAAACCAACTCCAATCAGTTATCTACCTTCAAGAGAACAATGCAGTTAAATACAGAGCCAAAATAAAGGCACCAACCTTCTCTAATATATCCACAATATGTTGGCCCTGTGGGTATTGTGGTGGCTCTGAATGTGGGGGATTTCATATCAATATATCTGGAAGGCCACAATTAAGATACATGGACTCATTAGTCTTGCAACTGAAGTTTGGAAAGGCTGTATTCCAGTTATCTTCATGTATGGAAGCAAAAAGCTAGAGGCTATCTATAGCCCATGACATATTTGGACTGTAGCCCTTTCGCAACAAATCTTTTCACAGAGCCAAGCAAAACACACTGTGTGTGTGCATGTGAATTGACATTAGAAACCCAGAGATGCCACAGAAGAAATAGATTTTAACTGAAATGGGCAACTGATATTATTGATGGAATCACAGCATCAGTAGGATCATCCAAGACTTGAAGGACCAGACCAATTCCATGGAAAGCTATAAAGTTCTTTAAACCAAGGGAAAGAACTGAAATAGAATTCCAGTTGCTGATTCCATTCCTTGTTTCCAGAATATGAGTTGGTACGACTTGTAAAGGCCCTGTCACACTGGCCGACGGATGCAAAACGTTTGTAAAAAGAACACAGCAGATGAGAAAAATGTTCCATCTGTTGTTATCCGCTCTCAAAAGGGGCAAAAATTTGCATAACCAGAGCAGA
>BHFT01004225.1:0-31461 GCA_004320025.1 Laticauda laticaudata
CGTTCCGTGTACCTTTTGTTTCCTCCCTCTTTCCATTTTCAGCTGCAGCAGATGTGAGGTGAGGGGATGGCCAGAGGATGCAGAGAGGATACAGCGGACATTTAACAGATGATAACGGACATAGCACGTTTGTTGCCCGTATATGTCACGGATGTACATCATACGGGGCAGAAAGTTCATCTGTTCAAAAAGTTTTGTGCAGCTCAAAACTTCTTGCGCAGATGAAATTACAGTGGATGGATACTCGATGGATAGAGCATGTGAAACACATATGCAATGAGTACACAATGGATGCATTGCGTTTTCCAATGGATGGCAAGCTTTTTTTGACATTTTACATCTTCTTTGCATCCATAAGTTCAGTAGGACTGGGCCTTAAATGAGGATTGCATGATTATGTCTTCTAAAAGGGACAAAAGTAAACATAGAAACACATGAAATATAGAAGAAAGAGCAGAAAATTCTCTCAATATACAAACTGATTTAATGCATGTTATTTTTGTATTATATTAAATTTTAGCTATATGATAATCGTAGAAGTTCTTCAGACAGGTATGGAAAATTCATTAGTCTGTGATGATAGTTTAGCATTAATATTTAGAAACCACTTTGTGTAATAAAAGGATCTTTCTTATATCACAGATTTTAAAAAAATAAGTAAATAATACCATGAAGATTTATCATGAAAAAAAAAATTATATTGGCGAGAAGATAAAAACCTACCATGGAAATCCTTTTCATTTTACTCATTGTAACTGGAAAATTTGGCAGTATGTTGCATATTTCAGAATTAAGACTAGCCTTCTGCTAAACCAACAGGATTTTTATAATCTGTTACTATAAACTCACAAAAAATATACCCCTAGTTAGAGTCAAGAATTTCACAACAATAGATTAACAGGAGAACAGCTTGCTTATTTTGCTAGGATGAAATGCAGCCCTGCCTTAATCTTCATCCAGAAAATGAATAAAAAAGGCTTTTGTCATATACGCCACCCATAGTCACTTATTTGTGAAATGGGCAGATATATACATTGATTCAATAAATAATAAAAAGTATACTCTCAATCTTACACAGGAAAAGGCCCGAACATGCCAAGACCTGCATGTTGACATATGAATGTAGTTCAGCTTCCTTCGGGTATTATCCCATGTCATTGTTGTGCTTTTAAAGTTGTAGCAACTTTTCAGCAGAATCTCATCTGCCATCAGCAGGCTTCTGTATGGAGTTTGTATGTGGGTCAGGCTATCACAGGTGTTGGTTTTAACTTTGAGGCTAGCCTATTGTTGTGCCAGGATGTTTTTTTCTACATCCTGATTGGTTGGGAGTCTTGGTCTGTGTTTGGTCCTTGGTCTGTATTTATTGGACTTGGAGAGTTGTTTGATTGGTGTTTCTGGTTTCTGTCTGTCTGTTTGTGGTTTATGCGTCGGCAACACTCTGATTCCTGTGTTGGAGGCTTTCAGTTGCAGCTTGGCTTTCGTGTGAAAGGATGGTATTACTCTATATAGGAAATCCAGCGTTCATCTGGGATGCCTAGTTGGGGTGTGTTTGAGCTGGACACACACGGTATCAGCGAGGAGAGTCTGGTTTTGTGCCCAGGTGTTTGCCTGGCTTCTGCGCGTGGAGATCTTTCTATTGTGAGAGTGCCAGGCTTCCAAAATGATTGAACAGTCTGATGGAATCATATCTTCCTCTATTCATGCTTTTAGGTTTTTTTCAATCTTTATGCCTTCTCTGATTTATTTCTGTGGCTGCGGGTTTTTAGTAGTGGCGTAGGGTTTTAGTGCCGTTGAAGTTGATGTTTGTGACCTGTGTTTTCAATGTGTTGACTACTGAGGAGGTGCTTTGTTCCAGGCTTTTTTACGCCATTTTGTGTTCATCCAGTGTGGGTACTATTATTCTCATTGGTCTGCCCCAATGTATGTGGCTGGGCATGATGCCACAGGGAACTTCGTATTATGCTTGGTTTTCAAAGGTCGTGTTTTGTCTTATGGGTTTTTAAGGATGGCTGCTAATTTTTTTGGTCTGTTGTGAAGGCAGTCTTGAATGTGATGCCTCGTGTAATTCTTGTACTGAGTTTTGTCTGTAGTACCTCGTTATGTAGAGCAGGACAGCTGCTTTCACATAGGTCTGTTGATCTTCTCTAGGTCTCTGTTATGTCTTCGGTGTGCTTTTGTGGCATCAGGCTGGTGATTTTGTTTTTTGTTGAATCCGTGGCTTCAATACTTTAGTACAGGTGCATAGTTCAGTCCTTTATATGTGTCTTGCTGTGCCTATTCGTCTTGGTTCTGGTGATTTAGTGTTTTGGCACGGATTTGGTCTGCTGCTGGGTGGTGGTGGAATTGAGGTGTTGAGGTAGCGGTTGTGTTGTGTGTTTTGTTCTGGTATATGGTGTGTTCCTATGTTGCCCTCTTGTTCATGGCCAAAACACTAATCACCAGAACCAAACACATGGACACAAGACACAAATAAAGACTGAACTTCGTGCACCCTGATTTACACAAAAAATGCAGTAAAAAAGCGGAACACACCTCCTCACTAGTTCCAACACATCTGAAAACCACAGGTCACAACATCAGCCTCCAATTGGCCTAACCCAACCTATAACCATATGCACTTAAAACCACAGCACAGAAATCAATCCATACGAGCCATACGAAGATCTGAAAAAGAATCAGACCCTGACAGCATGAGTAGAGAAAGAGATGATTCCAGCAGGGACTGTCAATCATTTGGAAGCCTGACATCTCAAGATTAGAACAGATCCCACACTCACAAAACAGGTACAAAACTACCTGAAGCCACAGACAGACTCCCTCTTGATGCCTCCCAGCTCAAGAAGAGACACAACCCCAACCAGGCACCCAGATGCAAACCTAGCTTCCAATAGATAATAGCCCATCCTTTTCACACGAAGCTACAGCTGCACGTGAGAGCATTCTCCAAACACAGGAAACAGAGTGCTTGCCACCCAATTACAAAGCACCATAAAACAGACAGATAGAAACAGAAACACCAATCAAACAAACTCCAAGTTCCAATAAAACACAGACCAAAGACTCCCAACCCAGATCCAGGATGTAGAAAAAAAACATCCTGGCACAACAATGGCTAGCCTGCAAATTTAAAACCAATGCCTCGTGATAGCCCTGCCCCACATTACAAAACTCCATACAAGAAGCTTGATCTATGGCAGATGGAGATTCTGCTGAAAACGTTGCTACGAACTTTAACACACTACAATGACGTGGGATAAGATACCCGAGGGAAGCTTAACAGCACACATGTACAGTACTACTATAACCATATAATATATTCATACAGAGCCTCTAGCTAATGTCCACCAACCAAACCACACATTGGTCTAAGGACTACATTACACGAATGACAACATTTGTGATTCTGCCGGCCATGCGACAAATAGAAAACCTAAAACAATTTCCTGAGACACCGCTAAACAAGCACCAACACCTCACAAATCTCGAAACTTCACCATGCGAAATGGAAACACAACAGACTACCCATTCCTTAGATTTACTAATCATACCAAATAAACAATGCATAACTCTATGAGGACACACCCGTATACCAGAAAAAAAACACACACCAAACCGCATCTCAACAACCAATCACCATCCACCAGAACAACATCCATTGGCAATACAGACTAAATTCTCCATGCCAAGCAAGCTCAAGACCAAAATGACTCTGGCAAAACAAGACACACTAATAAATTAAAACCTACTTGGAACTATGCACCCTCGTGACTAACTTAGTACTGAACAGTTAACGGCTTCCACAAAAGCAAAGATCACTGGCTTGACCCACAAAAACATTTGCTGAGACATAATGGAAACCTACGAAGATGAAACAGACCGTTATGGAACAGCGTCCTGCCCCTACATAAGAGGTACTACAGACAAAATCAGTAATAAGAGATACTTTACACAGGAATCATATCAAGACTGCCTTCCAAAATCAGGATCAAAATATAGCAGCCATCGTTCTTTAGAATCCTCAAGACAACATAATTGACCTGGAAAAATCCAAATGACATATACGAAGTTTCCCTGTTGCTCATCATGCCACGGCCAACATAGCTATGGACAGATCAATTTAGAAGAATAAGTACCAACCTCAGGTATGAACACCAAAATGCGTAGTAAAAAGAAAGCTTGGGAACACACTTCCTCCGATCCTAGTCCAAACATGAAAACCACAGGTCATAGCATTCGACGCTTTTCAATCCAGCGTCACTCAAAACCCTCAGACCCACTTGAAAAAAATAAGAAAAACCAAAAAACAAAAGCCAGCCCAGGAATATCACTATCATAGAAGAAGACTACTCGATAGAGATTGAAACAAAGACAGCGTGAAGGCAAGAATAGAAGATATTGGATACTAATTCAACTACCAGGATACTGATCACATTTATCTGGAACGCACATCACGATCATACAAACAAAATAGAAATCTCCATCCAACCACAATGCCAGGCTCAAATACCCTTGCTGGCACAAAACAGATCCCCCCTGATTCCTCCAGCTCAAAGATATCTAGCCAAAGCACCAGGACCCCAGATTGAAACTTAAGCTTACTCAATAAAAATAATAGCCATCATTCTACTCGAACCAAGCAGGCAGTAGTAAAAGGCCTCCATACAGGAAACACAATTTGCAGCCAGAAGAGCTCATACACAAACAAAAAAAGTCCACAAAACAGACAGAAGATATTTTAGAAAACACCTAACTCCTTAGAGAACACAGCATAACTCCAAGACCAATAAACACAGACACGAAGACTTTCCCACACCAACCTAAATCAGGTCTATGAAAAAAAAACGGTCCTGGTGCACACGGCACTGTAGGCTAGCCTCCAAAATTTCTAAAACCTGAAATACTACTTTTATAAGCCTGAACTCTCTCAGAACATAAAATACGTACAGAAGCCTGATGATGGCAGATGAGATTCTGCCGAAACGTTGCTATAACTTTAAAAGCACAACTATAATGACGTGAGAAAATACCCAAACAAACCTGAATACCATACACACACACACACACACACACACACGTGTGTGTGTGTGTAACAAACACCTATAAACTCAAGCAGAACAGTACTTTAAGTGCAGGAATTTGGGCTGAAAGTTAAATTAAAGGAAGATCATTGTGCCAAGTTCATTTTATGTAGAACATTTATGGTTAAGGGGAATCCATTTGGTGAAATTAATTAGTAAATAATAAAAAAAACTATAAATTTTCTTATAGTTATACAAATATACATTTTCAAGGATTTTCCCACAAAGGCACTTTTAGTCAAGAAGCAGAGAATGACAATATCCATCCAAAGATAGGGACTGTTGCAACCACATATCCATTCACCAAAATAAGGCCAATAAATCATTGATGCTTTGGGTTATCTCTTCCTTGGAATCTCTTCCTTGGAATCCATCATTGATTGGTGAAATCAATGCCTATTAATAAAAAGCAACTGAATGAATAGTTTACAATTGCATAGTTGTTTTGCTGGCAGCCATAGAAAGAGTCATTTGAAACAGAGCTGTAGGAGTCACATTTTGAAGCAGGTGTTGGCCATAATGTTTACTTTCTCCTGTTCATGGATGACTCAGAAATTAACTTCGAGTAGAGATCTCTGTGGTTCTCCAGGTTTTATGGAATCCTGCCATTCCTAACCAGTTTGCCAATGGTGAAGAATTCATGTCTATTCCTGGCTTAAAGCAGCGAGAGACATGGCTAAAAGCTGCTTTCAGTGGGAGCAAAGGCCCCGGAGAAGCAAAACAATAATGTTTTAATGACCTTTGTGATCACCTTATTAATAACTGTGTCCTCTTCGCTGATGATGTAAAATTATTCAACATTGCCATCAATGCTCCCATCCTTCAAAAAGACCTTGATTATGTGTCTGAATGGTCTAACAGTTGGCAACTCCAAATATCTACCAACAAATGCTCTGTCCTACAACACATTGGTAAAAAAAATCTATATACCAAATACAGTCTAGGCGGATAAGACCTTGTTGAAGACCCTCACTTTGTCAAGGACCTTGGAGTTTTCATATCGAATGATCTGAGTGCCAAAGCTCATTGCAACAGTATTGCCAAAAAGGCTTTAATAATTGTAAATTTAATTTTACAAACTTCTCCTCTGGTAATACTGATTTGCAAACTAGGACATTCAAAACCTTTGCTAGACCAACACTTGAATTCAGCTCTGCTGTCTGGAATCTGCACTGTATATCAGACATAAATACAATTGAGTGAGCCCAGAAGCATTTTACCAGAAGAAAACTACATTCCTCTGTTCACAACAGAATACCTACAGCACTAGACTTGAGATCCTAGGCTTAGAAAACCTTGAACTATGCCAATTAAGATTGAACTTAAGCATTGTACATAAAATCATATGTCACAACATCTTACCAGTTAATTAATATTTCAGCTTTAACAACAACAGCACAAGAGCACACAACAGATATAAACTAAATGTAAACCACTCTAAACTTGATTGCAGGAAGTATGATTTCAGCAACAGAGTGGTCAACGTCTGGAGCTCACAACCTGATTCTGTTGTTACATCCCCTAACCCCCACTCTGTTACCCTCAAACTAACCTCTTTTGACCTCACCCCATTCCTAAGAGGTCTGTAAGGGGGCGTGTATAAGCACACAATTGGGCCTACCGTCCCTGTCCTATTGTCCCCAATTATTAGTTCCTATTTCTTGTATTTTTATATTTCTTCTTTTTTCTGTGATATTGTATGCTTTTAACAAATAAAATAAATAAATAAATAATGCTGAATGAAAGAGCCATTGTCAGAATGCAAGGGAAATTTCAGACTAAAATTGAGTTATTATTATTATGGTTCATCATACAATCACAAAGAGGTTTTAGAATGGTGTTGGCATTTTTATTGTTCTGTATAACTTGGAAGGTTCCAAGTAGTCTATTCTGACTAGGAAGGCCAGTAGTGGAGGAGCCGCTCAAGGAGCTGCTCAAGGAGCCGCTCAAGGAGCGCTCAAAGGCGGGAAAGTTAAAACAATGTCATTGGCTACAGGACGGCAGGCAAGCCTCTATACAAAAGGCTGCCGCGGCTTGAGCCTCTGTTCCGTTACTGTTGCTGTAATAAAGAGTTATTTGTTGGAACCCGGTCTACCACGTTTCTTTTACGGATGGAACACTGGCAATAAAGGTGGGATCATCCTAAAGCGGAGAAAGAGCATGCGGCGAGAGAATGAACCACGCTAGACGAGATGGCTGGTAGTAACGCACCACCTGCACCCTTCAACCCCAATGGAGAAGATTGGGAGTCTTATATCAATCGCTTCCTGATGTTTCTGGAGAGCAACGAAATGGAAGAAATTTTGGATCAGCGAAAGAGGGCTGTCTTTCTACATTGTTGGGCCAAGCCGGATGTTCAAAATGGCAAAGGCAGTGGCGAAGCCCAGAATGTGAAACAGTGAGCTGGTCTGAGCTTACTGATTGCTAAGGCTCATTACGCACTGGTTGTCTCAACCTCTCAAGAGGACACAAGTTCTATAAAAGAGGGGGGGGACCAGAGGGAAGACGAGACCATTCTGATTTCATGGGCAGCGTTCTCCGCCATCTGAGAGGAGCCTGCAAATTCCAGAATATGGATGAGGCCATGCGACGATCGTGTCGTGTTAGGTCTAAAGGACTCTATTCTACAAAGTAAACTCTTAAACAGATCCTAACATAACAGTGCAGAAGCAATTGCGGAAGCACCACTGCAGAAGCTGCAAGGAAATCAGTGTGGCACAATGAAAACTGGGATCAATGCCATACAGACACAACGACCTTACCAAGGGGAAGAGCAAGATGCACAAACCAAACACCATGAAGACCGAGATAATCATCAGACCGGAAGAAGATCGATGATGAGGCCCACTGACTTTTACGCAAACCAAAAAAAGGCGCGAAAGGAGAAGAAATTGGCAGGAATGCGCTGGCTGCAGAGGAAACAACCACCCCGAAGCCGAGATGCAGGTTCCTTGATGCCATCTTGTCGGGACTTGCAAGAGGAGGGGATACATCGGAAAGAGTCTGCCAAATCGTAAGAAACAGCAGTCCTAGCAGACACGGGTAATTCCCCATTCAAAGAATGACCCGAGGCAAGCCAATAGAAAATGGGAGTGAGCAGAGCAAGGAAACCAGCAACCGGAGGAAAAAAACTCATCAGACTGTCACTATAGGAAGCGCATAGAACAGAAAGCGCGAGAAAAGTCAAAATTGTAGTGCCCTGAAGGAAGCCCTTGTGAAATGGAGGTTCGACTCAGGATCCATTCCTATTCAATTGGTGTTGGACACAATAAGGTGGTTGGTTCCAAACATAAGACAAAAAGAACTCAAGAAACAAAAATTAACTTCTTAAAGACTACAGGGAAATAGGATTCCCTGGTCGGTCTGGGCACTTCAAGTCCACCTTACAAACAAACCCGCCGAAGTCCTGCCAATAACGTATAGTCGACCGAGACCTCCCAGCCTCTGAGGCATCGAAGGTTCGCACCATTGGGCATGGATGACCAGATAAACAGAATAGCCGCAACGCGATTGGGAGAGAACCTGATCCACGAAATCCTAGACGTCTTCGATGGCAACTCTAAGGCAGTACCAGGGGACGCCCAATTTCTTTGAGCTTAGATCCCCAAGATAGCACAAGGAAAGTTAAAAGGCCAGACGAGTTCCCTTTGCATTAAGCCCAAAATAGATGGAGCAATTAAACAAATGATTTGCACAAGGGCGGTCATAGAAACCAATTAACCACGCGAGGTGGGAGCCACCAATAGTAACATCTGTTAAAAAACCTGATGGGCTGTGTGCATCTACGGAGATTTACAAGGCTACTCTGAAACCATGCGCTGCAGCAAAGCGCATACCGCGAGGTACCAGTCGTGCAGCACTACTGCACTCACTTGGGGAGGAAATTTTTTTGCGAAACTCGATTTGGCTCAGCGTATCAGCATACTTTCCAGTTAGACCCCATAACGCTGAGGCACAAACAATGGGTAATGCATAGAGAGGGCGTTTCAAATGTAACAGACTTCAATTCGAGTGAGCGTTGCCCCAGGTGTCTTCAAAGCCTCATGGACCGCTTTAAATGGAATTAAAGAGGTCTGTCCATAACTTGATGACGTCCTAATTTCGAGCCGAAAAACACGCACCCAATTAGAGCTAGAATAAAGGAAGTGTAACGAAATTCAGAGAAATCCGGCCTGAAAGTTTAAAAAAGAAAAATGCTGCCTGGCCACTGACCACGTCGAGTTTTTAGGATAATTTTGATATGACGAACAAGTGTATTCACCCAACAGAAAAAAAAAAGTCAAAGCAATTAAAGATGCACCCAGGCCTAAGAAATAAAACGGACTTATAGGCATTCTGGGTCTGATCAATTTTTATATGTATTCCTCCCCACCAAGCCAACGCATAGCAGAAACCATTGCATCGTTTTGCTAGATAAAAAACTGTTCGGGACTTGGGGTCACAAAGAACCCCCAAAAAAAGCCTTTCAAAATATAAAGGACTTGTTAACCGCAGACACCGTTCTTATTCAGTTTAGCAATTACTCTACCTTTATGGTCACCTGCAGGATGCCTCAACATTTGGAGTTGGTGCTATCCGTGAGCCACCAATTACCTGACGGGAGAGAGGCACCCATCACTTTTATTCGAAAAACACTCTCCAAAGCAGAACGCAACTATAGCCGCTAGGACAGAGAGCGCCTGGCAATCGTCGTGGAGTGTAAAACATTTTCACGAATACCTGCTATTGGTAGGACATTTCCATTGTAACTGACCATGAAACCATTACTAGTGGTTTTGGCTGGGAATAAACCCACACCGAACATTCTATCTCACGGATGGACTAGGGTGGTCAGAATTCCTGGCTTCCTATCTGATATACTTGCTGCATCGACCCAGGAAACAAACTTGCCCATGCAGAAACGCATTAAGCCGAACCGATTATCGATCTTCTTGGAGGATGACCCGGCTCCAACCACCGCCACCCTACAACTAGAAACCACTGCCCTGGAACTGCGGTCTTACTGCATCCATATGACTGCGGTGATGTATGTCGCCAGCACAATGAGGTCAAGACTTCATTGACTGCCCGCGTTTTGGACTTGGGTAGGGTAAAGGCTGGCGGAAAGGCCAAAAGACTGAAAACTTTAAACTTTCTGGACTAGACAAAACTGAACTGTGAAGTACAAAGGGGTGTGTGTTGTGGGAGATCGGGTGGTGATTCCATCCAAACTACAAGAAAGGTGTTAGGCATGTTACATGAGGGCCACCAGGCATCATTAAAATGAAAAGCCTGCCAGAAGCTATGCTGGTGGCCTGGAATAGACAAGGACATTGAACGCTGGGTTTGCAACATGCCACAAAGTGTTAGGAGGCTAGACCCACACCACACAAGCTCCCATACAGGACTGGGAGACCCATGAGGCCCTTGGTCTCGAATCCATATTGATTTTGTGGGACCAACTAGGGGGCAATACATTTTTAATAGTTGTGGAGCATATTTGAATTGGCTTGAAGTCATCTTAATGTCATACAGAACAACTGATTGTGTTATAAACAGCTAAACAAATTATTTGCAACTCATGGTTTACCTGATTTGTTGGTATCTGACAATGGCCACAACTAACAGCAATATAATTCAAACAATACTTAGCTCTTTGGGTATACGCCATGCACTAACTGCAACTGGGCCACTCGGTGGCGAAGCGGTAGGGCTGAGCGAATGTCCAGTTCACAAAAGAAGGCCTTTGAGAAAAGGACCATAGGGAATGTCCACGACAAGCTAAACTGTCTACTTACACTATAACATATCACTCCCAATTAGGCACAACAAACCAAAGAGCCAGCAGAATTATTAATGGGGAGAAAAACTCAGATCCCATTTAGATAGGTTGCACTCCAATTATACTTGCGAGAACCCCCCGACTCTTCCAGCCGATACCGGCAATTTCGAAAAATCGGTGACCTGGTCTATGCAAAGAAATTTTACCGGGACCCTCTTTGGCTTCCAGCCACGATCACACAAGTAACAGTCCCCCCGGTCCTACTGACTAACCGTGGATGATGGAAGAGAGTGGAAGCAGCACACATAGAACTCAGATGCTGTGGTTCCGCAACAGTCAGTGCAAACACAACCGGTGCAACCTCAAATAATAAATTTCGATGAAAACAAATATGAAGGAGGGGGGGAAAGTAAAATTAAATAAAAAATAGGGGGTGTAAATGTAGGCCATTAAAATGCACAACCGATAAAATCTAACCACCAAAAAAAAAAAAAAAAAAAAAAAAAAAAAAAAAAAAAAAAAAAAAAAAAAAAAAAAAAAAAAAAAAAAAAAAAAAAAAAAAAAAAAAAAAAAAACTGACACTACAGTTGAGATGAGACCATCGGATGAAGTCCTGGCAAAAGGGAAGCCGACCTGGAAGGTGCCAGCCAGTAGCTCAACCAGCCCGTTTGAACCGGGAGGGAGTGGCAGAGAACCACTTCGGACGGCCTGAGAAAACTCAGGCGGGAGCGGCAGCTGCTGACTCACTCTTCCAGGTGGTCCAGGAAGAAAAGCCAGAGAGAACAGATGATCCCAACTGAACCACTTTTGAAGTCTAGGCTGAGAAATTGAGCCGCCGCAGGTCAACTAGACAGAAAAAGCCCCACCTACCTGTTGCGACTTACGTCACTCACATAGGACTTTGAACTAAAAGGCGGAGGGGTGGTTCTGTATAATGGGAAGGTTATCCAAGTAGTCAAGTCGATTGGCCAAAAAGTGCCAGTAGTGGATTGGTTCATTAGGAACCAATCCAAGAAGCCGCTCAAAGGCGGCAAGATTAAATTGATGTCATTGGCTACAAGCCAGCAGTCAAGCCTCTATATAAAGGACTGCCACGGCTTGAGCCAATGTTCCATTACTGTTGCTGTTAATCAAATAAAGAGTTGTTAGTTGGAACCCGGTCTCACCCGCTTCTTTTCCAGATGGAACAACCATGATGGATTTTTTTCCTAGGCATCTGCAAGGCTATGGAAGGATCACAGAAACTTTGGTAACTGGAAAGAATAGCAAAAGCATTTAGATTTACATACCACTTCACAGCGGTTTTCATCCCTTTTTAAGCAGTGCCCCCAACAATCTGGCTCCTCATTTTACCGAACTCAGAAGGAAAGTTGAATCAAACTCTTGAGAATCAAACTTCTGGCAGTGAGCAGTGAATTAGGCTGGCAGTACTGCATTCTAACCACTGGGCCACCATGGGTCTTCCACAGAATGGAAGAAATTGACACATGCCTATGAGAAGGCTGAGTTGGTGGGACAATGGGGTAGAGGGGAAGGAACCAAAGTGATATGACAGGAATGGAATCCTAGGACAGGATGGAGCCAAGAATGCAGATAAACAACACTAGCAGCCAAAAGGAGACAAAATGGCCACATCCATGCATTAAATCTTTATCATCATCCATATTTCATTTTTCTTCTTCTTTGGGATTGCCATCTCACTCATTTATTGTCTATAAATGCCTTCTGTGTTTTTCAAGTTTCAATAATAGTTTCAAAAATATATATGAAAATTAAATATAGATGTATTTTGGGCTAGAGTTTACCAATCCCCGAGGTAATAAAGTTGTTCACAGAATATTAGCTGACAGCTACATTTACTCATAGGCTCATTCTACAGTGGCGGAAATAGAAATTTAGAAGTTGCAGCAGTCATTTCTTCCCTCTCTCCTTTCCTCCCTCCCTCCCTTAAGTCTTCATTATTCTGAATCTTGATATTTCATACTTAACTTTCACTCTGCTTTTTGGCAGATGTGACAGGTGGCTGGGACATTGATATCATCAGTCTGGTTCTGCCTCCAAAAGCAGTGATTTTCCCCCTAGCAATCATTAATTAAAAGAACTAGAGAAGAAGTGCTACCCAATCAAGTTAGCAGTTGTAATTTAAAATAAATATATTTTGCAGGAGAGAGAGAGAAGAATGAGAGAGGTTTTATTAATCTGGAGTCAGGTTAAATTCAATCTAAGTTTTTTAAGATGGTTAATCAAAATCTGATTTTAAAGAAAGCAGTCCTGCAGAAATTACTTTGCCTAGGCAGGTAAATAGTTGGGGACAAAATCACATAAATGAACGCTAGTGCTATTAAGACACCTTTATCTTCAGAGCTTTAAAAATCCATTGCTTCATTGAAAAAGAATGTATATTATGCACCAAGGGAACCAACATATAGTCTAATTTTATCTGGGTTTGTATACAAATAGCTAATGCAGAAAGGTGGCCCTTCGTTAGAGGAAAACAGCTTTCAAAGTAGGTTGTATAGTTTCAGGTGAAAACAAAGGACTGCTTGTGCATCATATGGGAATAAGTATTTATAGAATAACAACATTTGAAGGGACTTTTTAGGTCATCTAGTTCAACTCCTTGCATGAGTTGGAAACCATATATTATGCCAGACAACTGACTGTACAGACTCTTCTTGAAAATCTCCAATAATGGCAAGTCATTCCATCATTTAATTGTTCTTACCATTAGGAAATTTCTCCTTAGTTTTAGGTTGCTACTCTCTGTGATTAGTTTCCATGCACTGGTTTTTGTCTTACCTTCTGGTGCTGGGAAAGAAGAAATATACACTTCAAAACAGAAGGACAAATAAGTAGAGTACTGATACCCCCACATCTTCAACTTTCCTGTTAACTTATTACAGTTAGTTGAATATTTTACTGAAATATTTCTCTTGTTAGCAGATAGCCTTCTGTTTTTCTTTCACATAGCTGAAGTGTTTTGGAATGCATTTAGAATTTATGTTTGGCTACAAATTCTCATATGATCCTAATATTGTTATTTCTGCTACATTTTTATTTATTTATTTATTAGATTTGTATTCACTTGCACGTGCTGCTTTGGGGTTGCAACACAGCTTCAAACAGGCAGCTTATCAGCTCAGGCAGCTCTGATGGGTATAGCAGGGCGGCGTGAAACTCACCTGGGCAGTCTGGGTGGGGAAAAGTTAGTTATTTAGGGAAAGCAGAGCACAAAGGTGGATGGGCAGGCCCAGCCAGAGATCGCAACAAGGGGTTCGCCTGAACCCCACCAACTACCCAGCAGCCCACCACTGGATAGACTGAAACATGGGCCAAGATGCTTGAAGAGAAGACATTGTTAAAGGGAAATCATATTAGTCTAAGATAGCCAAAAGTCATTAAGGATTCGCTGGAATCCTTTCCAACTAACAGGTTTTGTTTCTTACAAAACCTTACACCAATGAAACAAATATATCTACTACAGTTTGTGGAATGGTCGTACTTAAGTTGAATGCCTTTATCTTTATCTATTGCTTTCTTTCTATAATGTCTTCTCTGCAAATAACCTTGGTCCTTTTGTGAGACTTACTTTTTGATTCCATCTTGGTCTCAATATAAAATTTTGGTTTCCAAAGCATTGAACTACGTCAGGCAAGCTACAAATAGTTGGTAGGTAAGATCCACATATGCAGAATAATACTGATGGCATCATTGAAATATTGAAATTGAATTTCATATTGAAATATTGAAATTCTGGTAGCACAACCTACTGTAGGTTAAAAAAAAGAAAGAAAAGAAATAGTTTGTATGGTTTGACTCAATCAATGGAACTGTAAAAGTAAATACAACTGTAACAACAATACAAATAGTAGAAATAATTGCAGGTCAGGTTTTGAATGATTACAATATTATTTTACTCTTTGCAATATATATTGCAAAGGGATATATATATATATAGGACACACACAAATGTGTGTGTGTGTGTGTGTGTGTGTGTGTGTGTGTGTGTGTGTGTAAAACCTTTCATCTAGTAAACAAATCATATTGCTTTAACATATCGAGATATAAAAAGGGATTATTTTTGCATCTAGTTGGACAAACTTAATTTGTGATGAAGAAATGAACATTAATATTGATTTTGGGATTTCTGTTTAGAAAGTCTGCAACTGCCTTTTACCATTTTAAAACCAGGCATTTGTTTCTTAGTAGTTAGCTAGCTACTTTATTGCCTTTGGAAGTAATTGGGAAATATTCAGTGCATAATAGTCGATAAATTACATAAAGAATGATGAATAGCATCTTTGTTCTTGGTTAATTATATTGTGCTTTGTAAATTCAGGGGGCTTGGAAAGCAAAAGGAATCTGAGGAAAAGTTAATTACATCTGATAATAGCAAATGATATTTAGCTTAATTGGGCGAAGCCTGCACATTTTAAGAGTTGGGGAAGCAAAACAAAACAGGGTCTAGCAGTTGTACAACATCTAGTAATGCGGCAAATGTTGCATGAAGATCTTGCCCTGCTCCCTGCCAGGTCAGCTACCCACTCAGAGAGTTATTTTTACAAGTAAAATTTGCCCTCAAGTGAAAATTGAGGTGAATCTGAGAAATCCTGCTTGGATAAAATATCTCCAGGAATGCTGAGAAAGGTTAAGAGAAGAGAACCATTAAAATGATCTCGAAGACTTGACGAGCAGGAGACACAGATCGTGCTGCAGGAAAACTAAATGCTATCCTTGATTCTGATACCTAACAAACTAAATTAAAACTAACTCACTAGGTAAATCAGGGGTGTCAAACTCATTGTCATGGCGATGTCACATAATTATTGGGACTTTTTCCCCCTTTGCTAAACTGGGCATGGGCATTTGACCCATGGAAGAGCAGTTTGACAGCCCTGAGTTAAATGAACTGTATCAACTACTGAGTCTTTCCAGAGTTATCTACCTTCTGTAGAATAATCCTCTTGTGGTATGCATTAGCATTACATGATTTATGAATGAAAACTAGGATCACAATTTGTGTACCTTGTGTTGGTACTCAATAATTTTGTTTTTATAAAAATAGCTTTATGATTTATCTGCCATTTTCCCATCATTTGGTACTGAAGGCAGCTCACTGAATTTTCTTTGATACTTCCTGGTTGATTATGTATTATTAGGTGGTTTCACACTTCTAACAACCCACATAGATAAACCTTCTTCTAACCAGCCTGGTCAGGGGCAAAATCTATTGCTTTCTCATCCCATGTCTACCCTATCTTTTGGGTGCAGAGATTCCAAGACAAGTTTCAACATGATAAAACCCAAATCAGAATGCTTCAAAAATCATGCATCACTCTGGAGGAAAGGTAATATGTTATAACAAAAATGTTCTGCCTTGGCATATGCTTTTGTTTATTTTTATTTAATTTCTATTGTCTGCTAAGTGGATTAATCAAATTCATTTTCACAGGTGGTACTATAGGGAAGTGTATCTAATTTGGAATCTGTAGGATCTTGTCTCTGCTAGATGGTTGGACAAGTTAATTTGGGAATATAATTCAGCCCTACAGTTTTATGACAGGCAAAAGTTTCAGCTTGCCATTTGATTCATACATCCCACTGAGCAATTCCTTAAAGAATCACACTGAATAACTGAAGACAAAATATCCCAGTTGCTTTCTTCACACATGGTATACTCATTAAGTTGGAAACTTTTGAATAGATTTCCTAATTTCCTTTTTATTTGATTTATTTCAGGTGCAATTCTTTTTTTCCTGTTCTTTTTCCCACTTTCGGGATTATTTTAAGAAGAAATCATGCATGTGTCAATCCTTTTGAGAGACACTGCACTGCAGTCTGACAGTTTAAAATACTTCCAGTTCTTTCTGCTAGCATAATATACTTGTTCCTTGAATAAATCCCTGTGGCCCACCAGAAAAGTGAATAAATAAAGCCAGCTGGCTTAATAGTATGCATGTCTCCCAATGTGAAGGATTTCTTAATTGATGTTATGTAACTGTTAGCTGATGATACCTTCTTGGAGACTGGCAAGGTCAGGAATGTATTAAAAATAATCCACTTCTGCTAAGAGGCTATCTTTAGGTCTAAAAAGGTTTCCTAATGTTTCATATCTCACAGGACCAGGAAATAGAATACTTTATAACAGCTTAGGAAAAAGCAACCAATTTTATGGACTGGAATTTCTTTACTTTTTTGAGTTAAGAACTTACTGGTTGCTATGGCTAAAAATGTATAGTAAGATATAACTGCATAAAGCCAAGTCAAACTATTTGTTCCTTTAGGATAACATGAGTTCTATGCAGACCACCCTGTCTTATTTTTATAGCCTCTAATGATGATACTACATACATTTGGCAACTCAGAAGAAATTTTGGGACCTCCAACTGTTTTGTTTTTAAATAATGCTATATTCATTTTCTTCCTTTCACCCCAATAAAAGAATATATCCTGGACAAAAAAGTAGCAATCCTGATCCAATAATTCAGCATCATATAGCCAAACTAAGAGAAAACTACTATACTGACCACTTTCCAAATGACTGAATCCAACATTATTTTTGTTCTATTTCATTATGTCTGATTTTTACAGCCTGCCTAAATTTATTTGGCAAGGTTTTTCAGAAGTGATTTGCCATTGCAGTTGGTTTCATGCCTAAAGTAGTATTAGACTGCATAATCTCCTGGTTTCTAGCCTGATGCCTTAGCCACGAGATCAGGGGAATCAAACTCAATTTCATTGAGGGCCGCATCAGGATTGTGTTTAACCTTGGGGGCTAGGGTGCACATGTCCAGATTGACATCACTCATGTTGGGGGCACTGTAGCCCGAGCGCTCTGATGGAGAAAATGGACTCCTGAGCTCCATTTTCGGCTAAGATGGCCTCCTTCAACCCTCTGCCAGCAAAAATGGGGCTCGGAAGGTCCATGTTTTTACTGAAAGAGGCACTGTGAGCTGGTCCATCACTATTTCCAGGGGCTTCCCTATGGGCCAGATCTAAATACCCCACAAGCTAGATCTGGTTCCCAAGCCTCAATTTGGACACCCCTGCACTAGACCAAACTGGCTGTCATAAATCCGACATCAAGTAATAATTATATGAACAAATGGGAGTCAGCTCAAACCAGTGTTTATTACCCTCAGAGACATTATATATCTGCAGTTAGATCAAGCAAATTATCCACTTCATTTCATTTTCATTTGCAGTGGAAGCATATTTCCACTTTAGCACTAGAAATAAGAAATAGGGTGGAGGAGGAGCCATAATTACCATTCAGTATTAAAGAGGAAAAAGGACGTGGTAGAGACAGGGGAACCAAGCTTTGAATAGTAATACACATGCTAGGGAAACAAAATTGAATTTACTCAGAATTTGTTTATTGTTTTTATACTTTTCAAGTGATAAATCTATATACCAAGGTAGTTCTGGCTCAATTTTAAATGAATACTGCAAATCTTTTGGGGTTTTTTGCCATGTTAATAACATCTTAACTGGTACAATTAGAACACCTGTCTGTGCCTTCAGATTGGAAGTAAATTTCATATTCCAAAATACTCACCTATTTGAAATTGTAAACAAAATCCTATTTTTCTAAACTGGCACAGTTTCCATCATAAGCTCCAGAATCCTTTCTTGTAGTTGTCAATTATATACACAATGCACTCATTTTGTGTGCTTCCCCCCCCCTCATTTTCCCCCTTTTGGTTTTAAATTGTTGCTGATAAAAGAAGAGGTGTCACTCTCAATTAAATCAGAATATTCTGCAGAAAAAAGCAACTTCTTGGGAAACAGGTCCCAAAGACTTTATTTGTGTATGTATGTCTGTGTGTGAATGTGAATAAAGCACTTGTAAAGTTGGTTCCTATTCAGATCAAAATGAAAGCCTCATCTAGACACCCAAAGAGAAGATGGTGAATTCTGTGTCTGTATTTACAACCTTGCTTGTAAGTGATTTATTCTCTGATTGAAAAGTAGTCTGCTATTTGATAGGAAGGAGATAAATAGATTAAACAATCAGAACTGAACATCCTGCTTATTCCACCCCACCCTCCTTTTCTACCTTTTATTATCATAGAGATAATGAAAGAAATAGATGAAAACTACATTTCTTATTTGGGAAGAATTTGAATGTGCTAGTCTTCTAGCCCAATTGATGGGAGTCTCCATATTCCAGCACATTCAATCAAGAGAAAGGAATCAGACTTCCAACTTCCATCAAGGTATAAAACCAAGTTATTTTTTCATTATTAATTTGAATTCTGCCCTGCCTTTCTTTCAAGAGCATATAATACTATTCTCCATTGCTACCCATTACAACCACTTGTCAGGAAGTTGAGCTGAGAGAGAATTAAGCATGCGGTCCTTGATGTTCTCTGAGTTTGTTTTTTTCTTGCAGACATTTCATTATCCACTTACAGGTAGTTAACACCAGTGCTAAACCAAACTACTCAAACTAATTTTCAAAAGCAAAGAGGCATCTGAACCCCCAACATGTCCAGCTGCCCATGACCACAGAAAACAATATCCTATGGAGAGATCTCAACTACATACAACTGGGTGCACTAATCCACTGGAAATCTTTGCAGTCTTAGAAAGGAGTATTTAAAACCATAGGATTTTCCACAAAAAAACTGATAATGTAAGCTCAAGAGCCCCTCAGTCCAACTCTTATCCTATATTAAGATATTTCCTGGACTAATATCAGCCAATGGACTTCTATGGTTAAGAGAAGATTTTAATTAGGGAGCTTCTAAAACCTAAATCATTACATCATATAGGCTCTTTATTCATACATTACCATATCCAATATGGTATCATTTTTGGGCAGGTAACAGAGAACCATTGCTACAAGGGCCATGATTCCCAGAGTTACATTAGAAGCAGGTTACAGGTATTTCTGCTCAGTTTGCTCCTCAGGTGATCCTAATCCTAATTCATTGTGATGAAAAAAAACATCAAAACTTACATTATTTTTGTTTTCTTCCTATGGTTTTCTCTCTCTCTTAAAAGAATATGAATATGAATATCTGCTTAGACATAAGATGCTCTTAAATTAAGAGCTGGACTTCTGAAACTTTTTAGAAGAATGCCCTTTGTAAAATAAGAATTATAGAAACCATTGTTTCTATAGAAACCATTGTTACTACAGTTCATGAAGTGTTATTTCATTACTTTTATTAGAAGTATATTCACTAAAATTGAAATTTTAAAAGTGAAACAGGCCAGTTTTGAACATATTAACATTTAGCTAGGATGGAATTCAGCAATCTTAACTCATAATATTCAGTTATCCAGATATCCAGTGAATAGATATCCAGTGAAATTTATTATTCATTAAATTTGTTAAGGTTGCCCATTCTAGTAAGCTTACAAATCTTTACAAAAGATTTCCCCCCAAACAGGAAAATGATGGATTACTGTAATGAAAGTAGCATAACTCAAAACTCCCTCAACTAAATTCAGTGAATTTCAGTACACTTTGTCCCCTATAATTGTTTTGCCTGCAATTTTCCTTTTAACCATTTGTGTTTTTTCCATGCTAGATTATGAGGAAATGAAACTGTTTTACCATATTTCACTCTGGATCCAGAATAGCTGGCCTCATCTAACCACTTCTGATGTCCTGCATCAAGCTCCCAAAACAGATTGGGAGTTCTCTGCAAAGCAATCCTTTTCCCCCATTATATTTCTATGAGTCACCATCTAACTAAAATTTTATCTTGAATGTACAGGATACCTTGCTGAACATCCCAGAATTCCCTGCTGACATAACTTCTGATCAATTTACAATTTGTTCAAAAGTGATAGGCCCATTATGTATATTAAAAGCAATCAAACTTTATTTTCCATCTTCCTTTCATTACAACAGGTCTAAAATAGAGAGGCTACTATCAAAGGAATGTACACACAGCACAAGGCATTTAACAGTCTTCTTGTTCAACATTATAAGCCTTTAAGAAGTGTATTAACATGTTCCTGACTTTAATCACATTAATTTGCAAGGAGTGGCATTTTCTATCAATTTAGATCTTCGATTAAGAGAATCTGTGACACTATTCAACAAAACATTAAGATAATCCACTCCAGCTATTAAAAAATGGGGTTTGCTAACACCTGGTAGTACTTTTAAATCTCTTTATATTTAAAGACAAATGGAAGAATCATCCATGGTACTGATTTGCATTCTATTAGGTGAGGACAACATAACCTATGAATGCATTTGGCTCTTGGCCAAATTTCATCTACTTTTGTCTTAAGGCCCTGTCACACTGCCCAACGGATGCAAAACGTTTGTAAAAAGGACACAGCGGACGAGAAAAATGTTGCCATCCATTGTTATCCGCTCTCAAAAGGGCAAAAAATTGCATAACCAGAGCGTGATAACACGGAAAGGAACGGACGGGGGAGGACGCAGAGCGGATGGAAAATGGATGCAGAGCGGAAGCCTAGTGGATGGGAGCAGATGAGAGTGGATGGCACATCCGCAAGGCTTCTTGGGGCCTCAGCAAAGCGGACACAGAACGGAAAGAGTGGATGCAGAGCGATGCCAAGCGGATGAAGCAGATGCACAGCGGATGCACAGCGGATGAAGCGGGATGCAGAGCGGAAGCCTAGCGGATGCACAGTGGAAGCCTAGCGGATGCCTTGCGTTTAATTGCGCATGCGGGGGGGGATTTATTGCGTCAGCCCGCGGAATAAAGGGAAGCAGCTCGGAAGCAGGTCACCATTCAGAGGAAAGACCTGCTGCCAGACGCATTGAGTGCCTTGCCTGCCTGCCTTGCTGCCTGCCATCCTGCAAGCCTTGGCCTGCCATCCTGCCAGCCTTTGTGCCTTGGTGCCTGCCAGCCTGGTGCCTGCCTGCCTGCCAGCCTTTTGCTGCCTGCCAGCCTTGCTGCCTGCCTGCCTGCCAGCCTCCCTGCCAGCCTTCCTGCCAGCTCCCTGCCAGCCTCCCTGCCAGCCAGCAACCCCACACCATGGGGAAAAGGGAAGCCTCAGCCATCTGCTGCCAGCCCTGGCAAGAGGGACAGGCCATCCTCCCGCCCCCTGGCCCTCACTCGCTTCTGCTGGGGCTTCCGTATCACAGGCTCGCTCTTCTGTGGCTGGGGCTTCTGCTGCTTCTGCTTCTGGAGGAGCTGATGCTGCTGCTTCTGGCGGTGGTGCTTCTGCTGGTGCTTACTCTGTGAAGCTGCTCCTCGTCCTGCTGGTCCTGCTGGTCCTGCTGGTGCTCCTGGACTTGCTCGTCCTGCTCGTACCACTCGTGCTCCTGGTCTTGCTCGTCCTGCTCGTGCTCCTGGAATTGCTCGGACTGCTCATACTTCTCGTGCTCCTGGCCGCTGCGGCTCCTGGTCCTGCTCATGCTGCTGCTGCTGCTGCTGCTGCTGATGATGATTGATGATCCTGCTGGTGCTGCTGCTGCTGCTGCTGCTGATGATGCATGGATTATGATCCTGCTGGTGATGCTGCTGCGTTGCTGCTGCTGAGGAGGATGATGATGATGATCCTACTGCTGCTGCTGCTGGTGGTGGTGTGGAGGAGCAGCCCCTACAAACTGGAAGCCCTCTGATGAGGGCCCATCTGGTCCTGCCAAAGGGAGGAAGAGGCATATTCGGAACGGGAGAGGAGGCAATACTCCATATGGAGGGAATACGAGGATGAGGTGCTGAAGTGGCTGAGAGAGAATGACTATCTGTGGCGGAAGGGACACCGGGCTGTACAGGGACACCAAAAGGAAGCAGGCTGCTTGGAGAGAGAAGGCGGAGTCTGGGCTACACATCGGAGGTGCTCCTCGGCTTAGTGGAAACATATGCACACCTGGTACGGGAAGCTGCACCTCAAACAAATTTGGCCAGGCCACTGTTAAGCTGACAGACAGAGAGATCATGTCATGCCGTGCAGCTTCCCTGGAGGGTGAGATCCATCACCGAGGAGCAGCAGCAGCAGCCCCTCTCATGACCCTCTCTCTCCGGCAGCCTGCTGAGAGCCAGTCCTCTTCCGGCCGAGAGTCAGTTCCTGTCTCCAGGCAGGTTTCTGTGGAGCGTGCCACGGCAGAGAACCCGCAGACAGGTGTTTTAACTGTGGTGGAGCACGTGGAGGATTCCTGGTGCAGTGGGAGAAAGGAGATGGCGACTTCCACCACGGCCCTACGCAACCACCCACAGCTCCACCTCCACAGAAAGGCAGAGAGGCCTGACAGGAGGGGCAGAGCCACACTGTCCTGCTGGAGATCAGGGACACCATTCCGTATCAGCATAGATCTCCTCTCTCAGCTGGTCCACACTGACTCCTCATCCTCCAACCGCAAGCCCTTCCTCACCTATGTCAACCAGATCCTCACGGACAGGTGCAACCCAGTACCAGGTGGTGAAGGACCGGATCACCGAGCTGCCTTCACAAACCCCTTCAGACCCAGAGGCACCTGCTTCCCACCCATCCAGGTCTGCTCTCCCCACCCCAGGTGATGTCCCTCCCATTTCAAGGCTTCCCACAGGCCCTCCACCTACCAGGGCTATGGCTACAGGAGGTCCAGCAGCACAGGCAGCAGCCCTTCCCAGTCCAGGCACAGAGTCCATTGGGCGACACTATTTCCACTGGTTTCCACCGATGCCACCGATGCCATCCACGCCAATGATGCCACCGACAACAGCGATGCCACCCATGCCACAGATGCCACCAACGCCAGTCCTCACCAGCTGCAGACCAGACAGCCCCACTTACACTGCTCCATCTTCACCCCACAGCCAAGCCCAGCCTCAGTACATCTGTCCTCGCGTTACTGGGGCTGACACCACATGGCATGGAGGAAGGAGCTCTCAACATCACAGGGGCTGAGCCAGCTGTACGAGAGCTTCCTCAACACACTGTCCACCTGTTGTCCTCTCGGGGCCAGGCACCCCAGTGGCGCTTCAGACCAGCACTCCAGCAGCAGCCACCTCCACAGCACCTGGACCTTCACCTCTGAGACTGGGCACACCTCCGTGTGACCAAGAGGAGTGCCAGAGACTGGGTGGCTACCTGTAGTCTTTATTTGGACACTTGACTTGGTCATTTTTCTTTTACAGCTTGTATTTAATAAAGTTTATCTTTGCTTCACACACCTTGCTTCATTTATTTATGTCAATAAAGTCTTGATGGAAACTTTTAGAAATGGTTTAAGCCTTTGCATGCTTGTGGATGGGTAAGGATAGCAGTGGGATGGGCAGGGATACCTTTGGGATGGGTAATAGCTGTGGGATAGATAAACCTCCAGTGCAAGCATAGTGGGACTGTATTGGCCACCCTCCCAGCTGCCACAACCTATGGCCCTTCATTATTAATCCTAATGTAAGCATTGATCCACACATTTGAACATAAACACAACTCTTTATTAAATGCCCTATTCATTGTAGCCCACCCAACTACATGGCCCAATCTCATCAGTGTGATGAGACAGGCTGAAGGAAGCATCCATTAATCATCTATCATCCTGTCTTGCCACTCCACTGCGCCAGTTGGGGAGTTGCACCATGTGTCTCAGGAGGTTGCGCTGCTTCTCCCTTCACGTGAGGCTCTGTTGGGGCTTGCACATCCTCAATGTCTATCAGGTTTCGCCCTTGCCTCCATTCCCCAGGCTCCATCCCCATTGCCTTGCTGGGAGTCCACGAGCCTGTTCTGCAAGACTGGATAGCGGGTGCGCATGAGATTGTGCAGGATGCAGCAAGCTTCCACGATCCTCCTCACGGTCTCTGGGTGATGCTGCACGGTGGTGAGAATACCTGGAACCTGTAGCCAGGATGCCAAAGGCGTTCTCCACCCACGTCTTGCCCTGGACAGCCTGTAGTTGAAGATCCTCTCTTCACGGGTGAGGAGTCTGGAAGTGTGTAGGGCTTCATGAATAGGTTCTGAGGAGAAGGCGCCATCCCGCACGATGAAGTAGGGCACATCTTGCGTGTCGTTGAGCAGGGGTCTGGATTTGGGAAACCCCACGATGAGGTTGCCTTCCAGCTCCTCCTTGGGAGTCACTGCATTGTATACCTGGGCATCTGAACATGACCAATTGCCTGAAGCATCGATGTACAATGAACTTGTAGTCAGCATCGACCATGGTGAAGAGGACGATGCTGAAGGAGCCCTTGTAGTTGAAATAAGTGGACCCCGACTTGGCTGCAGCTTTGCAGGCCACATGGCTTGCCATCTATGGCTCCAACGGTGTGGGGGAAGTTCCACTTCTGATACCACTGCTCTGCAACTTGCTTCCATCCTTCTTCAGTGGAGGGGCACTGGGGGAGCTCCTCCAGGTATTCTTCGATGATGGCCTGCCACCACTTCTCTGACCACAATGCTGGGTGTTGTGTGGCGACCTCCACGCCATACTTCATTGCTCCTGTAGTGGTCCCTGAGGCCAGGTGGTGCAGAGTCAGTGCCACCTTGAGCCCAGGTTCCAGCTGGCCAGAAGTTGGCTGCTCTGCTTGGTCAACCTGGGTGTCAGCCGCTGCACAACTTGTCAAACATGGCTGGAAGGCATCCTCAATGAAGTTCTGGTGGACATGACTGGAATGCTGTGGAGAGGAAGAGGCAGATGAAGGCTGCAGAGGTCTGCACAGCAGGGTGCTGGTCTGAAAGTGAGATGCAGGTGAGTTGCTCCCCTTTTTATAGGCAATATAGGGTTTTCACTATGTGTCCCTTTGCATCCTCTAGCATCCTTCCTGGACATATACTTAATATCCGAGAATAGGTCCCCTCTGCGAACGTTTTTTTCCATTTTTAAGTGCTTTCTTTGCATGCGCATCGCTTTTCATCCTTTCTCCGTCCGTCTTACAATTGCTGCGCGTCTGTTCCGCTGTCCGTTCGCTGGTACCTCCCTGCGTTCGAGCGGAATGCGAGTTCGTAGGATGGCGGCGGTACCTAGCGGATATAGCGGTATTGCGAACGGATGCAGAACAGGATGTCCCCGTTGCCTAGCGGATGCAGAACGGAACGCATGGATACATTTGTCCGCTCAAAAGTTTTGAGCAGCTCAAAACCTCTGAACGATGAAACGTCAATAGACGGATGCTGGACGGATAGAGAGGAAGCAAAACGGAGGCAGTGAGTACAGAACGGATTCATTGTGTTAACCAACGGATGGCAAGTGTTTTTCTTCGTTTTACATCCTCTTTTCATCCATTGGTGCAGTGTGACAGGGGCTTTCATTTTAAACGTCTGTCAGTGATGAATCCAGCAAGATTGTTCTCCCTGGGATGTGCGAGGTAGGTTATTATTTTAGTCCTACACCATCCTCTATTTCTCAGCAAATTATTGGGTGTATGTGTAATTTTGATTTAGCAATTTGGTTTAAAGGAGATTTGTTTAAATCTACAAATTCACTTGCCTACCAAATCAGATCAACAATTTGAATCAAATCATTGAATCAAATATGTTGCCTCTGAATGAAAGTAATGATTTGAAAATTTTTCCCATGGACAAATTCTTTTTTCAAATTGATTTATCAGATAAATCTGGTTCAGTGAATTAAAATATCAGCTGAAATGTAGTTGATTTTCCAAATCAATTTGAACCATCATATCAGATTGAATCAATGATACAAATCAAATTGATGACTTACATTAAATGTGTGCTAGAAGGCTCACCTTTATAGATTGCCTTTCTATTATGAATGCTCTTTGAAAAGAACTGTAACAGTAAGATTCTTTAATATAATTAAGTGAATTGAATTAAAACTACTGTCTTTTAGTGATTAGAATAGCAAAATGGTAGGAGCATGGCATGACAGTTGGATAGAAGTCTGAATATGTGCATGATTGCATTAGAGCCAAAAGAATGGAAGTTGGTAGAATTTCAAACTTAATCACTGCATATCACTGCTATATGATCTCAGGAAAGTAAATAACAAGAGAAAGAGTAAATGCCCTCTTTCAAGATTTCCATTTTTTACTTGAAAACAAATAATGGTTTTAATAGGAACAGTGGAAACATGAGCAAGGATTTAGAATAGACCTGTGCTTTGTAGTGATAAGAGGGACAAATTCAACTGGTAGTTATTTTCCTACACTTATTACATCTACAGATACATTTCCAACAATCCTATTTAAAATGATCTGTTTTCTGCAGAGGAGGAAGGAGTCATACAGTAGGATCATCTATAAGGCTGTCAATATTTTGTTGATACCTACAGAAAAAAATATTTGGATTTGGTCAGCTTTTGTATTGTAATTGTGCAGATCCTGCTGAGATGATGGAAAAGAGAACTTATCAGGAAGTCTGACACTAAAACTCCTGAGGATGTGGATTGGACATTTGGATCTGCTAACTTGATCACCAGCTTTAAATCCTGTCTTTCTTGGTAGGTGACAACTGTCCAGGAGATGACATGTAGATAGTCCATGTTGCAAACTTGGCTTCTTTGATGGAGAAATAATCCATGATGCCTTGTAGAAGCTAGTAAAGCACCTCACCTTAAAAGGCTTTCCCTATATTCAGTGATACTGGACAATTTCAAACATCTCCTGTTCAGAAGAAAGTAGAGTTTTGAACTCTGAAGGTCCTGAAGGAAGCTGATTTTCTGTACTCTCCAGTCATGTTTTAATTCCAAATAGGAACCAAATCACAATTGGTCCCATTTGTTGTTAATATTTTGCAGAGCTGGGGTAGTCAACTGTTTTGGTTCTTCTTGATCTTGCAGTATCTTTCAATGATTAGGAGTGGAGAGCACAGTAATGTGGTGATTCTCCTTATCTCTGTGGTCAGATCTAGTCAGTGTTGACAGGAGAGCATTTGAGCCCAGAGCCCTGGTGTGTGGAGTACTTAGGAGCCTTCTATTCCTCTTCTACTGCTACTACAGCTGTCATTATAGAGTTGTGTAGAGTTATACATTTCTAAAATCAAATAAATCAATAAATAAACTAGGGTTCCAACTTGTTCCTCACTCTTGCCGAAGATAATCCAATCAATTAGGAATATCCTATGTGGGTTTTCCTGCCTGCTTACTTCTGGAAATTATGTGTATATTACAACAGTGTGGACTTAACAGCTAGAAATAAATCATTTGCATCAGTCTTTGGGTAATTGATGCCTCCTCTGTAGAGTCACCTGCAGGCCAAAAATTCATATAGATATATTGTACACATCTGTCATGTATGATGGGAAACTGATGATCTTGTGTAGTCCTTCTGTTTATATTACACATAGGTGTTGATACCTGTGTTCAATTTTTCAGTCCTAACTTGGAAGCTGGGAAAAAAATGTGTGTAAGTGTTCTAAGAGATTGTTTGGACTATTCTGATCTTTGTCTTCTATGCTTAGTTTATTATAAACCTAACATTTAGAAGGTCTTCAAATTAAAAGCTCCTTTCTCACTCATTTGATACAGCCTAAAGATTAAAGGATATATAATTATGATAAATTAAACATTCACATGGGAACAAATAGTTGGGGCAGAGATTGTGACATACGTGTGCCCAAGAGCTTTATTAAATTTGATTTTGTTGAATGGAACTCAAACTATTTTAAGTAGCAGAAATAAAATGATGCTATTAATCTTATTGAAAACAGGGTTCCAGTAATGTAAAATACCTTCCTTTCTTTTTGAATACAGTAGTTAGAATTCTCCCCAATGCATACTTCCTTAAGCATCTCTCTCTATTTCTTTTTTCTACTGAAAAGTTTGGAAACAGTAATTTGTTTAATTAACTGACAGATTAAATTGGCCAAGGCAACCAAGCAATGTTTTGATCCTGATTACTGGAATGGAAACTATATTCAGCTTTCCTAGTAACTCAGAGACCCTCATCGTTCTCCATTAGATGTGACAAATATGATTTGCTCTGGAACTCCTGATATGGCTTGTCACTACTAACAGGCCAATGTGTCCATGACCAGAGATTACAACATGCTGTTTCATTAAGCAGCAACTGTAGATCTCCCCAGTTCATAGTTCATCCATCTCTTTCCATTGAGCTGTCATTCCTACCATAACTGTAATGCTATTATAGAGAAGGCTGAGCTCTCATGCCAGATTTTGTTAGGTATTCAATCCATCCTTTTTATGAACTCTGGCTCCTTCAAACAGTGAAGGAATGATGAATGAATTACATATTGAGCAGTGAGTTTCTGACATTTA
Organism: Laticauda laticaudata; assembly: GCA_004320025.1. Lineage (NCBI taxonomy): Eukaryota > Metazoa > Chordata > Lepidosauria > Squamata > Elapidae > Laticauda > Laticauda laticaudata. Next base: position 28,934 of record BHFT01004225.1, read on the forward strand.
ATTATGCATCTCAAAACGGAACATTCATCTAAATGATTCCTGGAATCACAAAGAACTAGATCAATACTAAGAGATGAGAAGAATAAAAAAAACAATTGTAATCTGAAGAAATGTTTCTCATTCATCATGTTGACCAAAAATCCTTCAATATTTTGGAATTAACATTAGAGGAATTCTCCACTTTGAGATGAAATGTTCACTATTTTTTTCTTTAAGAAAATACACTATTATAGCACAGTCTTAGGCAAAAAAATTCTCCAGTTTATATTCTCTGAGTTTCAAACTCAGTCTGATACAAGGTAATTTGTTTTTGTAATTCTTTGGAAGGATTTTTATGTTTAAATAGAGGTACGAGAATTCCAAATTTCTCATTATTGCATTCTACAATCTCCACTGCCCTACTACCTTCTGAAACCTCAATTACATTATAAGAGAAGACTTCATGAGGAAAAACATCCTATGGGCATTTTCAGCCCCTCTTACGTCCTATTCTTCACAGTTTGATTGATAACTGCTACTTATTTGGAAAATGGCACAAAGTTTTCTTTTGTAGCAACTACCTTGGAGTAGAAGACCTCCAACCTACATTTCTGTGAAATTACCTACTCAATTTCTCTGTCCACCATTTTGATAGAATATGTTAAGATGCTATTTCATCTCTAATATGTTACTATAGTAGGGAGAAATTATAGACCTATGTATACTTTGAACATCTGATTGCTCTACAGTACCTAAATTTGTGGAGAGTTTTGAAATGTCCTTTGAATCCAGTTCTATTTCAGGAAAAAAAACAATGTCCCCCCCTTTCTTGTATCTATACTTTGGTACATGTGTGCAAATTCTGGCATGCATTTTAATCCTTGTTGTTCAGAGAAGAAATACATAGGCCCTTTTTTCATAGATGATGATGCAGAAATATAAATTAGCATGGTATGTATCCTGTATTATGTGGCTTATAATTCAGGGCATTCTAAATCACAATTATTTTTAAGAAGGAGAAATCTACTCAACATTTTTAAAAATGTGTCACTACTTTGACAAGTAAACACTGAGTTGTCCAAGTTCCAACTCTCAACTTCTGTATGGTTAGATTTAAATTCTTTGTGTTCACTACCAATTTTTGTTTTTGTTGAACAAGGAATTGAAAAATACAAGGGAAATAACTATCTAAACAGAACAAACTATAATGTGTGGCTGAGAATAATGGAACTAAAAATGTCACTCTTACCAAAGGTAAAATTAAAGATTTCAGAAGAGACTGCTGTGCTGTTATTAGATTCTTGTAGGGATTAGTTCAATTAAAAATGCTATTATTTGCATGATTATTGCTTCATGTTCAGCTTAGGTTTGCAACATGCTTCTCTAAGCTACCATGGCGTAAACATTTGGCCCTAACCTAAACAATAAATGAAAAATGCTAAAAATAATAATCCAGATTCATTTGCACTTCCATTTATTTTCAAACTGGCTTTCTTGTAACTCTCTTGTATATTGAATCATAATCCTCTATAACTAACTTCTTGCCCTTTCAATAAATTCTACTTTTGCAACAAATTAATGTGGACTTCTCATTTGGAAAGGACTTATGTTAAATGTTTTCTAACTCATTCCTTTCTTCTTTGGTTATGTGAATTGAGAATGCATGAATTTTATTTGATGTTCCTCATGGAAAGACAGTCAAAGTGTAGAGACAGTTTTACTGACTTTGGATGAGATAGATGGTCACTATGCTGCTGCAGTGAATAGGAGAAGTCAACTAACTGACCTGAAGCATGATCACTTCAGTGCCGAGTCCAGACTGATTTGCAGCAATCTGAAAAAGATAAATTCTTAGGTAGGTCTGCATATGCCACTCCTACTGGGATAGCTTGGAAAGAAACTAGCTAAGATTTAGCCTGCAACATTTTCTTTAGCTAGAATAATCCAGTAGTATAGAAACCTTTTGGCAGTAAAGGAGTAATACACAAGTAATAATGGTAGGCCAAACTCTGCTCTGAACAGTTTTCTATCCCTAAGAAAAAAGGCTCCTTCTACCTTTTGTTTATCTATTTATTGAGTTTTTAAGAATTGCCTTTGGATTTCTCTTATAACTGGTTGTTATAGATGTTATTTGACACATTCTTACACATATTTATGCTGTTCAGGGATTTGCCTGGCTGGCCAATTTGAAAAGTCCCTTAGAAAAAAAATAGTTTTCCTTTTCCTTAGTATTTACTCAAAATATAGAGAGGCTGCAGAGTATGTTACATAGTAAAAGTTAAGCTAAAAGTTAAAAATATACCCAGAACGTGAACAATTCATATTTAAATAAGTGCAAGGAATCACTATTCTCCCCAGAAAAATTCCAGTGATTTCCTCTCTCTTTGAAATAAATTCCAAAAGATAAATTTAGAATAACAGAGTTGGAAGGTGTTCCATCCGGAAAAGAAACGTGGTAGACCAGGTTCCAACAAATAACTCTTTATTAGTTAACAGCAACAGTAACGGAACAGAGGCTCAAGCCGTGGCAGCCCTTTTTATAGAGGCTT
>BHFT01004226.1:0-46404 GCA_004320025.1 Laticauda laticaudata
ACTCCCTTAGACTTTCCCGTGTGCAAGTGATCCACAAGGCAGCGGAGGTTTGTAATCAGGGTTTTCCTTCCCCTAGATGGGCTACCTTACAAGGTTGGCAAGCCCCGTCTGCCCGAAATATCTGGTTTTCCTCAGTGCCACTCCCGGTTATGACAACCTTCGAAACCAATGCACAAAAATACTAGTACAATATCAAAAGAAAATTCTGGTTCCAAGCAGATTATGAAATAAATGCACTAGACAAGCTGATTGAAAAGGAGGTTAGTTTATCAGTTTAGCACAGGTTACAACACTTGAGGTAACTACCAAATGGAAGGTCAGAGGCTAGTGATATTTATAGTAAAGTTGGTCCTTTGTGAGCTGTGGGATCAAGGTGTTTGTTCCGATAGATGTGACATTCCGAAACATTATTTTCTCACCTTACTGGGTATCTTGATTATCTTGAGTGTATCTGGGGTACCACATTGTGTAATTTCAAGATTTCTGCATCCTGAAAGGGATTTATTTTTAATTATAATTAAGTTGCTGGTATTTGCTTTTCCTAAGTCAACAGACTTTTGTCAGTTTCAGTCTCACTGTCAATTAATGGGCCTAAAAAGCTTTTGCAACATTGTACATTCTCTGCTTGCAACATTGTATTATCAGTTTTTACAAATGGAAAGAGTGGCTGGGCATGACCACAATTGTGTCTCCCACAACAGTAAATTATGTATCCAGGGAAACTTTTTTTGCATCATGATGACTCATGACCCTGGCTCACTGTTTCCTTAAGACCCTGTGAATACGTAAAGTAACTGAGTTCAAAGAGAAAAATAAACCAGTTGCTGCTTTCTGGGTCACTTTAAAATGGCTGTAAAAATGGCACAGAAAACTAATTTCAAAATGAAGCCCTTGCAAAGAGTATTCAAATTAAAATATGATGGTCAGGAAGAAGCTGTGAGGGGTGATCTGCACTGGCGCACAAGCAGCATGAGGCAATTAAAAATCACATATAAGCAAAGCCAAAAGATTCCCAAATCCTATTGGATGATATATTTAATGGAGAAACTGTAAAATATGATGGATCTGGAACATTCATGAATGGTAGCTATATGGTATCTGGTTAAATACTTCGAGTGATGCATATACAACTAGCTCTTGGCATCAGCTTCTGTTGCAGAGATGAACTGTTCTTGTCATTAATAATTTTCGTATACATTTAAATTTCTCCCTGCTTATTCTACTTCTGCCCCTTGGAGCAAGAATTCTGGTGAAGAGATCACCAGTGGTCCTACAGACTGTCAACTCATAAAATATTTCTATGGTCTTTTTAGAGTTGCCAACAGAAAGGGGGGGGGAAGGGGTTTGAAAGAGTAGTGCAGCAGCTTGGAAATTGAAAGTGCATTCCATAAAAAGTTTTCAAAGATAGTAACTAGGTGACTGAAGTTTCTGCCATGCAAAATTCTAACTAGAGAACTTGATTGATCATTCTTGGCTATGGATGTGTTTCATTGGAGAATATGAATTATGATACACCCAGGGGGTGGGGGAAAACCAGGGTCAAGGGTGATAATGAATTATGAGTCAATTACACTCAGGCAGTGCTGGACATGTTAAGTCCAATAAATCCTTTTGAAGTTTTGTAAGTTTGGCTTGAGACTCATGATTTAATTGGGGTAACTGCTGGAATCCTGACACAGACTTTATTCTGCTGTTTTAATTTATTTTTTTGCTTGCTCAAGTGTTTCTAAAGTTGAAACTATCCTGAATATCTTAGATGAAATTAATATTTTCATGGTCAATCTTTTCTTGAAAACCTCCAGCAATGGAGAATGCACAACTCCAAGAGGCAAGCTATTCCATTGATTAATTGTTCTCACTAATTGTTGGGACATTTCTCCTTAGTCCCAAGTTGGCTCTCTCTTTGATGAGCTTCTTGCCCATGGATGCTTTGGTGAATAAGTTGACCTTTCTTCTGTGTGACAGTCCTTAAGTACCATGAGAGTGCTATCATGCCACCCCCTAATCCTCCTCTTCTTTAAGCTAGACATACTTAGTTCTCTTAATTGTTCATCGCATGGTTTAACCAGTAGGTATTTTATCCTCTTTGTTCCTTTTCTCTGCACTCTTTCCAGAGGCTTAGCATCTGTTTTGTAACATGGTGACCAGAATTGGATGCAGTATTCTAAGTGTGGCTTCACTAGTGCAGTATAAAGTGGTACTATCACTTTTTGTGATCGTGATGCTATCCCTCTGTCATGGTGGCCTTGGACTGCATTGGCTTTTTGGCAGCTGCAGCACACTGTTGGCTCACTAGATGGTGGTCCATTAGGATATCTAGTTCTCTCTCACAGTCATTACTCTTGACTTAGTTACTGCTGATTCTATACCTGTGCATTTCTTTTCCTTCATAATTGTGGGACCAGTGGTGGGATTCAATTTTTTTTACTACCGGTTCTGTGGTGGGCATGGCAGGGGAAGGATACGATAAAATCTCCAGTCAGAGGTCTTATTTTCCGATTCTCCGAACTCCTCAAAATTTCTGTTATCAGTTCTCCAGAATTGGTCAGAACCTGCTGAATACTTCCCTCTGTGTAGGACCTTACTTTTCACACCAAGCAACAATGACAATAATGTAGCAGCAAATGCAGAAGTTGAAAATAAAAAGATAAAAACAGATGACATATTTAATAGATGCTGCAAAATTGCTCAGCCTGGTAATAAATGATGTTATGATGGAATAGCCACTTTATTCCATTGGCATCTATGCAAAACTATAATTTCTGAGTTTCTTAAAAGTAGTATCATGACAAAATTGAGAAAATAGTTGAAATGATGATGTTAATATTTGTGGGACTTTTGCTTATAAGCAGATCATCTAAAATACAGCACACCAGATACAACAAAGAAAAAAAGTATTTTTTGTAGATGTGTCAATACACCAGGACAGCAGGATCAAGAAAATAATTCAAATGAAATGAAATATAGAAAGGTAATTATCAATCTAGGTAGATTATTGCAAAGACATTCATTTATGTATTGATGTATTAGGTGGAATACAAGCAGATTAAATATTTATTGGTATTCAATATTTCACCTGTACTGTGTATGTGCTTTCCCACTTTTGGTTATTTTATAATTACATTATATGGATGTAGCTTCCTGACTGGCATCTGAATTTACAAAAATATCTGTCAAAAATATGATCATTTTTATTTTTTGTACTGTTATTCCTTGATTCTGAAATAATTATATTTATAAACCCTTAATATCATCAAGCAAAGAAGTCTGCCTAACCCAGGTCCTTGGAAAAGACTGAACAGATGGATGAAAATGCCAAATCCAGACTAAACATCTGTCTGATTGTGTGAACAACTATAATAAGAAAAGACAAACAATTCAATGTGGAATTTTATATATTTTGTGGTAGCAGTTTTTTGTGTGGTCTGCAATATGATCATTTCAATTTTTTCGGAGTAACAAGATTAAATTGAAAGTGGATTTTTTTGCAGTCTATGTTGCTTGTCCAAATATATTCTGGTACTGTATAAAATTATTTCAGGCATTGTTAGGCTTCTTATGGACCAAAGCTGGTACTAGAGGTTTTCACAGGCAGAGATTCAAGGACATTGTTCCTGATAATCTAGTTTTATTACAAACACTAGAAATATAGTTGATGGAGAACTTCAATTATTGGAAAATGTAAAATGCAAAACATATAAAGCAAAAGCAAGGTTTAAATCACACTTTTATTTTCTGGATCTGTGACCCTCTCACTTGGGGGCAAGTGAAGCTATTGAACTTATGCATTGGGTAGTAATAGTGAAGTCTAGTCTCAGTATCATTGATTCTGACTATCTGTTGCAGTCCTTGCAACAGGAATGTTGGCATTTTATGGCCCAGAATAATAGTTTTCCTCAGTGGTTTGTTTTTTTTTCTGCCTTATAATATTCCATTTCTATGAGGAATGCAAAGTTACTATTCAGTTGCACATCTCTGTATAACACTTGACTGAGAGAGGTCACCTGAGAACAGGGACTGACATCCAAGAAGCCAAGCATAAATTGGGAGTATGCTTCTTCATAACCAGTTAGTATTAATTTTATGATTTGGATCATAATAAGATTATATCAGGGGTTTTCCAAAATAATAAAAATTATTATTTGTAGTATCCTATTAATTAGCTTTATTTACAGGTGATATGTAGAGCAGCTGCACTGGATTTCAATTTCCTTAAATATTAGATAATCATCCTGATCCAAGAAGAACATGGTTGGTTGTTCAGATGTTGACCACACATTTAGACCTACACCTGTGTAGGCAGGAGTATAAGCAGAGAGAAGAACCCACCTCATTTATAATCTAGATATCTCTGCTAGGTGCATCTGTAAAAACCATAGGCATCTCATAGAATTACAAGAGTGTAGTGTGTATAATGAGACAAATTAGGCAACTTGTGTCAGTTGCACACACAACTGTAGCAAATTATAAAACTTACTGCATGCATCATGCTGTCAGTTATGTATCACATACTGGCCCTTGTAAACTTCCATGGTATAAACTATGTGTAGGTCTCTCTGCTCATTTACATTATGAATTATTTGTGAGCAAGGAGGAAGATATTTTTTAAAAGAAAATTCTATCCAGCAAATAAGGAACTAATAGAGATCCCCCAAAAAAAGAACAGTGGCAAGAACTCTTTGGATGATTGACTTTATTGTTGAATTGCTCTTCCTTTTTATTTGATTTAATTATATGCTATCAAATAATTGTCTCATCTTAGCAATGACAGAAAGATTTTCACTGTGACAATATGGCTCTAACCTGATCTTTGAAGTCTTTTTATGGGACACCTTCTGCCATTATAACTGACTCCATCCTCCTCATTGCTGGTCATCTTCTTCCCTTTCCATCCATCTTTCTCAGCATTAGAGTATTTTCTAGGGATCTAGGTCTTTGCATAATATGTAGGATAATTTAAACCTTGTCATTTGTGCCTTTAGTGAGAACTCTAGTTTGATTTGTTTGATCATCATTTTTTCGAGAGGCCCTTGGTGCTCTCTGAACTAGGTTATTCTCCTGCACATGGTTGATTATTCAAACTAAGTAACATCATCAGATCATTTCTTCTCTTGGTTGTCCATGGCTTTCTGATGAGTCTTCCCCAGCACCAAATTCAAAAGAATCTTCTTATCTGCTGCTTCAGAGTCCAACTTTCATTTCCACAGAGGGAAATACCTATGTAGGTCACAGGGAATACCATTCATGATTGTGTTCTTTGTAGGTATAGACCGGGGGTTTATGAGGAGTTGAAGTCCACAAGTCTTAAAGTTACCAAGGTTGGAGACCCCTGGTATAGACGCTTCATGACATTTGAATATCTTTTCCAAGGCTTTCACATCTATCAAGTGTTAGTTTGAGGCATATTTCTTTATTGCTTCTTCCTTTTTCTGTTTATGGTTGGCCATAAAAGTGCCACCATTTCAGCGTCTTCTATCAGTTCTTAACCTGTATTTCATGTCCTGTAATTTAGAATGGCAGAGAAGATACTTTTTCAAATACCTTCTCTTGTCACGGCTTAACCATGCTCTGCTTTTACAATCCTTCTGCATGAGTTTTTGTTGATCGTTTGATCGTATTGCTTGTCCTTCTTTGAACTTGCTCTAATTTGTCTGAATTCCTTCTCAAAACTAATCACCCAGAAACAGAGACAATATATCTGAAAGTGTAACCCACTGATGAAGATTTGGCTTCTATTCCTCCATGGTGTCATGGAAAGAATAATTATAGAAAAGTAGAATGGATGAATGTTAGGAAGACAAAAAACCCTCTTTCTAATTTTAAGAGAGAATTACTGAAAGGATTGGGGTGAAGGATGTTCCATCTTCTGTAATACTTGTTCTAAAAATAGTTACTTCTCCAACTATCTTTATGGCCAGGAAGCAGAAATCTTTCACCCACGGCCCAGCGGATGATTTATCATTTAGGCCTACAGGAAAATGGATGAGCTGTCTGAATTCTCCATAGTGGGCATTAGATATATATAGGAACTGAATGGCTTCTAAATTTGGGGCCAGGCTAATAACCTATTTGCCTTTAAGCAAGCTCTAAAAACTTGGTCCTTTCCCCAGGCCTTGGAACCTGGGGCATTTGAAGGGAATGTTTGTTTATTCCCCTGGAGTCACTGTTTTGCTTTTTCTATAGTGTTGCTTTCCTTTTGTTTTCTCTTAATCTTGAAGCTGCCCAGAATTGTTTTCAAATTGGGCAACCTAGAATAGATAACAAATACATGATACAATTACCAATATAAACTACCATGTTACCAAAACACACGCTGGCGAGATTCTTTCTCCTTAAATTCTCTGAAATGGAATTCTATTATGGAATTATCATCCCATTTTTTCTTCATATCTTTTTTTTGGAGATTCAGACAGTACAAAGCCTTAAATCTGCCTTCTGCAAATCGATGCTTTTGGTTATGGCACTACAAACAGAGGGTCACAGATAGAAAGATCACCCTTAAGCATCTTCCTTTCCCAGTTCTGACTGATCTATGCCCATTCTCTGGGAAGTCAGTGTGAACAATGATGGAAGCTTTGCAAACTTGGTGGTGTATTGGTGTAGAGCCATAGAGGGCACTGCATTTCTTGTGTTGCTATTTAGAACCACTAGCCAAGGCAGCTGCAATCTGTTGGATGGCTGGTTGGTTGCCAAGAGAACAAATCTTTTCATTTAGGATCTCCTTCATCCTGGGCATTAACTATTTGATTGCATCATATATTTTTGTTGCAGTGATGTCGCAAATACAGATAACACAGGCCTCACTGAATCTTCTGTAAGTAAACACTCAAAACTGATTAACATAGTTTATGTAATATTCCTTAAATACCTTGTGTCACCTTTTGTATTTCCATTAAGTAGTTTCTCTCCACAATCTTCCAGTGTAGGGAAAAAAAAAAAAGCAATGCTAATTTGTCATGCGAGTCCAAAAGCAACACATGCTAACACATTCCGCCAGTCAATGGATTTAATTAAGGAACGGATATGGTTGAGATATTTTGGTTAACGCAAGTTATAGTCAAGATCAATTAGACTGATTTTACTCTCTTGCCCCCAATTTATAGGAGAAAAGGGAATTCCCTTATCCCACCGTAACAATGCTGGGCATGAAATTAGGCGTGATAACTTACTTTAGGTCAGAGGTACGTGATCTTGTGTGGAGGACATTTGAACTTGTGACTTTGAAACCTCATGCGCTACTGGGACATTGGTGTATGCTGTCATGGGAGCTGCATCCCTGGTTTATTTTATTTTATTTTATTTTATTTTATTTTTAAAAAGCCTTTATTTTTATTTTTTTTTCTGTGAAATTTGGCCTCGGGCAAGAGAAGGAAGAAATCCTACAACTATTGGGAAGGGAGGATTCATCTCTTTTTAGGGGGAGGGAAGAGGGGTCTTTCCTTCCTGGCCTCGCTATCCATTTTCACCCAGTCGTCTGGTCCTTCTTGTCATTCCTCTCTCCCCACCCCCCACCCCCGCGACATCCCCCTCGCCCTCGCTCAGCTCTCCAGGGATGTGTGTCTGCGCGTGTGGGGGTGTGTGTGTGCGCGTGTGACATTTGCCTCTGTGGGCGGGTTGGGTTCCAATCCTGCCGCATCCTAGCCGCCCTTTGCTCTCCCCGCGTACGTATCTATGTATGTCTCCCACGTAGGGAAAGAGCCAGACCCAGGGGGGGGGGGGGAGTCTGTCTGCCAGCCAAGTGCTGCTCCCTGGTGCTCAGAGGCTGCTCCATCTCCAACTCCTCTCTCTCTCTCTCTCTCTCTCTTTCTCTCTCTCATTCATTTCGCCGGCTAACATGAGAGATCATGGCCGCCTTCGGGCTCCTCAGCTATGAGCAGAGACCTCTCAAACGGTCCCGTTTGGGGCCGCCGACGTCTATCCTCAAGACCCCAAGCAAAAAGGGAGGTAAGCCCGGGGCTTCGATCCCTCCGTCCGCGCGCACACCTGGTCCGGGGGAGAAGTTTGACCGGCGACCCCTGAAAGGGGGAAGGGAAGGGAAGGCAGGCTAAGGCGGGTTGCCGGGGGGGGGGGAGGGGGGGAAGGAGGGGAAAAAAAAAAAAAAAAAGGCGCCTGCCAGCCTCAGAGCGGAGCTCCTCGCAAGGCTGTTGCGGACCCGGAAGATTTCGTAGCGTTGAGTTATGGATTGGGAGGGGGGGGCGTGATATGCTTGCGCGCCGGGCCCTGACGTACTCCGAGGTTGTGTGGTAGAACCCGCCCCCTCCTCTTCGTCTCTCCTGGGTGCGCTTCCTCCCTCCCTCCACCCCCCAAACTTTTTGAAAGACATCAGCTAGAAAAGAAAAGGCCGCTTCCCCTCCTCCGCAACCCTGACTTGCCATTTGGCGCATCTAAATGAAGCCCCGGGCTAGTCTTAAACCCCGGGTGACGGAGGCCACCCCTCTCCCAGCAGGTGGAAAGAGCTTCTGTTCCCTTCCCTCTCCCCCATTCCCCAGCTTTCCTTCAACGGTGCTTTTTCTGGCAGACGTTGCCTATGGACCAGCGACTTGACATTTGATCAGATGGGAGTGAAGCTGCTTCTCTTAGTCACCCCAAATCAGATGACTTTCCAAACAGTGGCACTTTGGCATGTATTGTTCGAGCTAGTGGCACTGGGTTGTAACCATGACGTTATGGCACTGTGTAATTAACAGATAATTGCTGGGGGGGTTGGGGGGCAAGGAAGGTTTGTTATAATGCTCAGTACAATTTATCAAGGGATTCCTTCACCTGCTACTCAGTTGCCACTAATTTCTGTCCTCTGTAGGTTAAAGTTGCAAGTTACTAAGAAACCGATAAATTAAGGGTTTCTTTAACTGTATTACAACCTTTATGGGGGAGGCCTTAGCAGTTTGGCTGTAATGTTGGCCGACCGTTTCTTGCTTGGCTATGACCATTCCCATTAAAAGACTGTCTTTGGCCCACAGTTAAACAGAGTTAACAGTTTACACTGGCAGTCTTCATGCATGCTAAACCACAAGAAGCAAAACCCAAGTATGTCTTAGCCTGATGGTTTGGTCAGTTCAACATGCTCCAACATGTTTTGGTTGGTTACTTAATCATAGTTTACACTTCGTAGTGTCGGGTGAATTCAGGTAAAATCTGTTTTAAATCTGCTTTTTTAAAAAGGGGTCCTACACTAGAACTTTGTGCTATTGGAGCAATTCTTATTTTGTGTAGTTTGTTTTGTATTTTGTATAACAATTATATTAGTTATAATTTCTATTGGAAATAATTGTTACAGTAAATGTATATACATGTGGTAATATAAAGACATTTTTTAGTGCCTTCAGATCACTGTTGACTCTTGGTGCCTTACAGATCAGGGGTCACCAACCTTTTGGACCTTGGGGACCACCAAACTCATAATTTTAAATCCCAGGGACCACTAACTAGTTCTGTGGGCATGGCCCAATTTGTGGATGATGGTCATATGACTGGCTGGGCATGGCTTGTATGTAAATATTATAAATATTTATATAAATATTGAATTTTTTATAAAAAAGAGCAACTTTTACCAAAAATCAGGCAAAGCAGGCAGGCAGATTGAGTTGCTCANCACCATGTATGTAAATATTGAATTTTTTATATAAAAAGGAGCAACTTTTACCCAAAATCAGGCAAAGCAGGCAGGCAGATTGAATTGCTCACAGAATCATTCAGTGATCTATCTATATGCCATCAGTGACCTGAGTCTGTCACATAAAATTTTCTTGCTGTGAGTCTATACTGAATAATAGAGGCTTCAGTCCTAAGGGAAGTTCGGCTGTGCTTAAAAGCAGAGCCAAAGATCTAAAGATTAGCTAGAAAGCAGGGTAGTATTAGTACTTCCCTTGATCTTGATTGTATCCCTCTGCTAATGCAATTTAGGATTGCATTAGTTTTTTTGGCTGTTGCTGCACACTGCTGGCTCCTATTTAGCTGGTTGTCCATTAAGACTCCAAGATCCCTCTCACAGTTACTGCTATTGATCCTGGTTTCACCCAGTCTAAATGTGTATATTTGATTTTTTTTGCCTAAATGTAGGACTTTACTTTTCTCTACATTGAATTTCATTTTGTTAGATATTGCCCAATGTTCTAGTCTGTCAAGATCCATCTGTCAAGATGCCTGCCTGGAAAGTCCCTGCAATTTCCTTGGCAGGGTTTTAATAAGCAGTTTACAGAATCAGCATATTTCCCCCAACAAATCTGGGTCTTCATTTTACTGATCTCGGAAGGATGGAAGGCCTTAAGCCAGTGAGCTGCTGGAAGCTAGTAGTCAGCAGAAGAAGCCTGCAGTGCTGCATTCTAGCCACTGTGCCACCAGGTTCCTTGACATTAACCACTGGATATAATTTTGAAGGAACAATTTCTTTTTCAGTTAAAACTTTTTGTAAAGTAAAAATTTCAAATCTTTTTAAAATGATGCTTGTTATTAATTTCCATTTCTGGTGATCCACAGAAAATGTAGAAAAAATTTAATGTGTGGATTTAGTGGTATGTGGACCTTTGGAATGCAGAGGTGGTGCCACAACCAGGGAATGGTTGAATAAGAGGCAGTTTAGTTAAAAAGGAATGTGGTGATAGCAAAAGTCTCAGAAGGGACCCTTTATTTTCCTGAACTGTAAAGGTGACAGAGAAGGAGATGTACGGTACTTTCAAACTTGCAATATTATGTTAATGTAATCTTACAAAAAAGTAAAGTCCCTGTCGCACTGCACCAACGGATGGAAAGAGGATGTAAAACTTTGAGCTGCTCAAAACTTTTGAGCGGAAAATGTATCCAACGCGTCTGTTCTGCATCCGCTAGGCATATTACGGCATCCACATATATCCACTAGGCAATCCCGCTGCGCAATCCGCGACCAATCTCGGCATCGTTCCACGCGTAAACGGACGCGCGAGGAAGTGGACATACGGACGCGCAGTGTTAGCAGGCACGGATGAAGAAAGGATGAAAAGGGATTTGCAGATCGCAAAGAAACATTTAAAATGGAAAAAACCGTTCGCCAGAGGAGGACCTAGTCTCTCGGTATGAAGGATTGTCTAGAGGATTGCCTAGAGATGCAAAGAGGACAATAGTGTGGAAAACCTATATTGCCTTATAAAAAATGGGGGAGCAACTCACCTGGATCTCACTTTCAGCTCGAGCCACCCCAGCGTGCAGACCTCTTTGCAGCCTTCATCTGACTCTTGCTCTTCCCACAGCATCCAGTCATGGTCACCTGTGCGATTCGTAACAAGACTCCTTTTGGTACACCATCGTTGTCTGCAGCATGTGCGAAGCAGTCTACAGGCTCTGTGAAGCTCTACTACGGGAAGAAAAGGAGGGCCAGCCAAGAAGCGTTCGGTCCGAAGATGGGAACTTGGGAGAAGAGGCAGAGTACGACTGTACAACCAAGCTGATGGGTGGAGCTGTAGCGAAACTGAAGACCCTTTGTGCATTCCACGAACTTCATGAGTGAAGCCGCCAGCCATCGTTTGACCAAAGTTGTGCAGCGGCTGACACCCTAGGTTGACCAAGTAGAGCACCAAAATTCCGCCCAGCCTGGACCCGTGGGCTCAAGCGTGGCATTACTACTGCGCCACCTGGCCCTAGGTATCTCCTACCTCTACAGGAGCATGAGTATGGCTGAGGGTGCCACACAACACCAATCAGCCATTGTGGCTCAGAGAAGTGGGTGCAGCGCCACATCGAAGAATACAAGAGGAGCTTCTTCCAGTGCCCCTCCACTGAAGAATGGATGGAAGAAAGTTACAGAGCAGCTGGTATCCCAGAGGTGGAACTTCCCACACACCGTTGGACGCTCATTTAGATGAAGCACGTGGCCTGCAAGCACCGAGCCAAGTCGGGGGTCACACTTATTTCAACTACAAGGGCTTCTTCAGCATTCATCTCTTTCGCCCCATTATGTTGGGTGGCCTACAATGGAACAGGGGCATTAATAAAGAGTTCGTGTTTATGTTTGACATGTGTGGAAATCAAATGCTTACATTGTTATTCGATAATAAAGGGCCAATGGTGTTCGGCAACCATGGCAGGGTGGACCATACATGCCCCAGCATGCTTGCACTAAGAGGTTTATCTAATCCCACAGCTGCATTACCCATCCCACAGGTATCCCTAACCCATCCCAACACTATTACCCATCCCTACAGTATCCCTGCCCATCCCACAGCTATTACCCCATTCCCAAAGGTACCCACTGCACATCCCACTTAGGCCATTTCTAAAAAGTTCCACCAGATTATTAGACATAAGATGCGTGTATGTGAAGCAAAGATAACTTATTAATAACAAGCGTAAAAATAAAAATGACCAAGTCAAGTGTCTCAATAAAGACTCCACATGGTAGCCACCCAGGTCTCTGGCACTCCCTTGGTCACTCGGAGGTGTGCCCAGTCTCAGGTGAAGGGTCAAAGGTGCTGTGGAAGGTTGGCTTGGGCTTGAGGCTGGCGTCTGAAGCCCCACTGGGGGCCTGGCCCCGAGAGAACAACAGGTGACGGTTGTGCTTGAGGAAAGCCCAGACAGCTGGCTCAGCCGCCGTTGATTGTTGAAGCTTCTTCCTCATGCCATGGGGTGTCAGCCCCAGTACCCTATCGAGGACAGATGTACTGCAGGCTGGGCTTGGCTGTGGGTGGAGGAAGGAGCAGTGTTAGTGGGCTGTCTGGTCTGCAGCTGGGTGAGGACTTTGGCGTGCGGTGGCATCTGTGGCATGGGTGGCATCGGTGGCCGTGGCATCAGAATTGTCCGTGGGTGGTGGCATCCGGTGGCATCAATGAACACCGGCGCAATGGTTGTCGTTCGCATGACTCTTGGCTGACTGTGGAAGGGCATGCTGCCTTGCTGCTGCTGGACCTCCTGGTAGTCCATCGCCCCTGGTAGGTGAGGCCTGTGGAAAAGCCTTGGAACTCGCGAGGGACATCCACCTGGGTGGAGGAGGCAGACCTTGGACTGGGTGGGAGCAGGTTCGCTCTGGGTCTGGAGGTTTGAATGGGCAAGCTCAGTGATCATGGTCCTTCCACCACCTGGTCACTTGGGTTCCTCATGCCCGTGAGGGTCTGTGTGACGATAGTGAGGAAGGGGCTTGCGGTTGGAGGATGAGGAGTCGGTGGACCAGCTGAGAGGAGGAGATCTATTGCTTGCTCCGATGTGTCACCCTGATCTCCGGCCGGACAGTCGTGGCCTGCCCCCCTGTCTGCGCTCTTCTGCCTTCTGTGGAGGTGGAGCTGGGGTGAGTGCCGGTTGTGGACATTGCCGTTCCTTCTCCACTGCCCGGAGCCCCGAGACGTCTAGGATGCCACGACGGTTTGTAAAAACAGCTGTCCGCTAGGTTCGTGCTCGTCCATGGGACGCCCAACAAGGATACCTTCCTGGAGACAGGAGAACTCACTCTCGGCGCCGGAAAGAGGAACTGGCTCTCAGGCAGGCTGCCGGCAGAGAGAGGAGCGTCGAGAGGAGGCTGCTGCTGCCTCTCCTGCAGCGTACGGGACACGCCGCACATGATCATCGACCTCCTCCAGGAAGCTGCCACCTGGCCATGACGTAGGTCTCTCTGTCCGTGCAGCTTAAACTTGTGAACCTGCCAGATTTCTTGAGGTGCAGTTCCCATACCAGGTGTGCCATCGTGCTTCCACCCAGTCGAGGAGCTCATCTGATGTGTAGCCCTAGACTCTCCGCCGCTGTCTCTCTGCCAAGCAGCTGCTTCCTTTTGGGTCCCTGTAGAGCCGGTGTCCCTTTCTGACATAGATAGTTATGTCTCTCTCAGCCACCCCAGCACCTCATCCTCTTGTTCCTCCTCAATGGAGTATTTGCCGCCCTCTCCCCTGTCCAGCAGTCATTGCCTACTTCCTCGCCTTTTGGCAGACCAGATGGGGACCCTCATCAGAGGGCTTTCCAGGTTGTAGGGGCTGCTCCTCCACCCACCACCAGAGCAGCAAGCCAGTCAGGATCATCATACAACCATCATCTCACAAGCAGCAGCACCAGCAGGATCAATCATCAGCAGCAGCAGCAGCACAGCAAGGACCAGGGATCATCAGCAGCAGAGTAAGCACCAGGACCCCAGCAGGACCAGGGAGACGAGACGGACCAGACACGAGCAGTGACGACGCGGACGAGCAAGTCCAGTGAGCACACAGCAGGACCAGCAGGACGGAGGAGCAGCTTCAGCAGAGTAAGCATGAGCAGAAGCACCAACCGCCAGAGCAGCCTCAGCAGAGTAATGCACGAGCATGAAGCACCACCAACCAAGAAAGCAGCATCAGCAGAGTGAACACCAGCGAGCAACTCCACCGCCAGAAGCAGCATCAGTAGAGTAAGCATAGCAGAAGCACCACCGCCCATAAGCCCTTTCATCATCAGCTCCTCCAGAAGCAGTAAGCAGCAGAAGCCCCAGCACGGAGAAAAGAGTGAAAGCCCGTTGCTGCAGAAGCCCCAGCAGAAGCAGGAGTGAGGGCCAGGGGTGTGTGAGGTGGACCTGTCCTCTTGCCAGGCTGGCAAGCAGATGGCTGAGGCTTCTCTTCTTCCCCATTGGGGTGTCGGGTTGCGAGTTGTAGCTGCTGGCAGGCGAGGCCTGGCAGGCACCAAAGGTCTGGCAGCAGGCTGGCAGTAGGCTGGCAGGCACGGTAGGCACCAAGGAGCAGGAGAGCACCAAGGCTGCAGACAGCAAGGCATGGCAGGGAGGCTGGGCAGGCAGAAGCAAGGCAGGCAGCAAGGCTGGCCAGGCAGGCATGCAGGCAGGTCAGCATTGGCAAGCACTGATGTTTCCTGGAATGCAGGTCCTTTCCTCTGAATTGGTGACCTGCTTCTTGTAGCTGCTTCCCTTTGATATATCCGCGGGGCTGATGCAATACATCTCCCCCCGCAATGGCACATAGCGCAGGCGGTCATCCGCTAGGCTTCTGCTTGCATCCGCTAGGCTTCCACGCTCTGGCATCCGCTTCATTTCTGGTGGCATCCGCGTTATTTTCGTTCCACGTCCCGCTTTGCTAGGCCCCCGGAAAGCCTAGGCGATGTGCCATCCCTCACCACTGCTTCCATCCGCTAGGCCTTTCTGTTACCGCATTCCACTTACCCAATCCGCCCTGCGTCCTCCCCCCGTCCGTTCCTTGTCCGTGTTGTACTCCGCTCTGTATGCAAATTTTTGCCACTTTGAGAAGGGATGATAACAATGGATGTGAACATTTTCTCAATGCCGCGATGGAACATTTTTCTCATCCGCTGTGTCCTTTTTACAAACGTTTTGCATCCGTTGGGCAGTGTGACAGTGCCTTAAGTTTTACAGTTATCAGGGCATGCTTTCTGTCTGGACAACTTCAAAAGGCTGATTGTGGGATTGTTATGACTTTTTTATTTCTGGGGTTTGGAAAATTTCATCTTTGTCTTAGTACTGGCTAAAAAAAACTGGAAAATAGTGTGGGCTATAGAGAAATCTTGATGCTATTTTTTAGTTTTAGTTTTACAAAACACTTTAGAATTATATTACTGAATATCTTTATTTATCTCCCCGGACTTTCTATTATTAAAAATACCCATATGGAATGTGAAAAAAAGTTTTTTTTTATTTTTCAGATTTTAATAACTTTTTCTCATGTAGAGAAAAATGGACTGTTATCACAGTTAACACATATCAATTTACAGAACAATAATTTTGTGTACCATGTAACATGTCATCTGATCAGTATATTGTTTACTGCCATATGAAGAACCTAAACTAGGAATTGTTCTGTGGGTATATCTTCTATTGATATTTGTACTGCTGTGGTCTGCATTGTAATGAATCCTTTATCCTTTAATTTGGTGTGTGTGTGTGTGTGTGTGTGTGTGTGTCTACACACACACATGTATCTTTAATTATATATATATATGCTGTTTAGCTTCCTTCGGGTATTATCCCACGTCATTGTAGTTCTGTTAAAGTTGTAGCAACGTTTCAGCAGAATCTCATCTGCCATCATCAGGCTTCTGTGTAGATGTGTGTCTCACAGTTCCTGTGTTTCAAATTTTCAAATATATATATATATATAGACACATACACACACTAGTGGTATATGGATTTAGAGTATTATATTTTCATGCCATCTACTTAATATTTCAGAAAGTTTTAAAGAAATACAACTCACAATCTTTGGTGTGGAAATATGTTTCATGTTTTGATTATAAAAAACTATTATGCTAAAGTAATAATCTTTGACCTAGCATCTCTCTTTGTGGAGATTTCAATTCAGCTGCAGTTTTATGGGCTTGAATTCCCTTGGTTCCTATTTAATCCACTTTCTATACATATTGATTATGTAAATATAAATTCCCAGAATTCCAAATTAATCTGATTTATTCATCACAAACAAATTTAAAATATAATGTGATTTGTTAGGTTTGGCTTAGATTGTCAAGTAAATTTAGCCATTATGGTTTATTAAGCAATGACTCTTGCTTAATGTGATGCTTAAGCCCAGCCAATAGTCATGTATTCAGCAAAGTGTGATTAAATAAAGTAGTCCATAATGGTCTAGATTCATGCATTCCACAATTCAAAATGGAACAAAACACATTATGGCTTAATAGGTTGTCTAGATCTATCCAATATGTACAAATTTAATAACCAACATATCTAAAATAATTGCTTTTGTTCCTTGAGCATACACTGTATATACAACCTATCCGATGGCCCTTTCTAATATGCTGAACTGATGTGTTAATTTGTTGTATTGATTTCCTGGAACAAGGGAAGTCTTGTATATATTTGTTTTGGTCTGCTTTCCAGCCAATAGATTGATACAGAGCAATAAATAAAATTACATATATAGTTGTGCAATATTGTACAATTAAAGCATTAAGAGTTAATATAGTTTTAATAGGGATAGTTCTTCATTCAATGTATGCACATTAGACTGACCTTGCCCACTTTTTCTTTTTCTTTCTTTTTTGCATAAAAATATGCCATTAAAATAGTACTGAAATAAACTGCAATTGTAAAAGGTTCCCTGAAGAATTTCTTAGCCATAATGTAAAAGGGTCTAATTCTTCAATTTGCTCTATTGGTTGAAATTGATTTTGGTTTCTTGAAAAGATTGTAGATGCTTAATGTGACCTTTACTTACTAGAGTGGTCCTTAAACTTGGGACAAAGTTTGAACATTGGAGCTAATGGGGAACAACTTGGACAAAACTTTACTTATCAAAGACAGGACAGCTGGATCCAGCCTGTCCTTTTATGATTCAAAAACAGGACAATTTTATCAGGTCAACTTCACCAACAAAGTTTTGTTCAAAAAGGAAAAACACATTGCTACCTAAATGGCAATCTTGGAGTTGTCACATGAAGTGGGAATAGGAGAGCTGTCATAGTGAGAAAGGAATGTCATCCTTATAAAGATTACCAACCTGCTTTATCTCTGTTGAGATGTGGAATGAATAGATCTTTATGAGCATTTGATGATTTGTAGCCTTAGGCTAAATAGACATGTGTGAACAGATTTCTAGATAAATTCTAGTCTGCTGACTGCCCAAGAGGGAGGGGGCTGTTTCTGGGCCATTGACCCTCCAAGTGAGTATAGTAGTCATTATGTAATTCTGTAATTATGTTTCACTAAGATTAGTGAAACCATTTTAGACCTTATTGTATACTTTTTAGTCTGTTATCTGAAAGTTCCTGTGAATATTTATGAACATGATGAAATTATACTGGGGAAGTATTTGGACATAAGCCATAAAGAAAAAGTCATATGAGTGCATCCCAGCAAATGTAAAAATTCGTACACAAAGTCTATATTAATTTAATGGTGGATAATTCTGACTTTCATCCAATAGATATACTATCAACTCTGAAATGAACCTGACTAAAGCCATTTTCTGGGTGATACCTTTCTAGCTGATATACATTTAAAGGAGAATATCAGGGTTGAAATGAGAGGTCCTTGGTGCTCTCTGAGCTTGGCTGTTTTCTTGTAGACATTTCATTATACAAACTAGGTAACATAATCAGTACTGGTTAATAGCACTTAGTCAATAGCACTGATGATGTTACCAATTTTAAATATCCCAAGTTTTAGTTAGACAAAATGGCTTTATGTAGTTCTTATGAGCAATTGGTTCTTTAATTTAGAATTCATAGGTTTAGAGTATTCTATTTTTCAATATTATATAAACATTTAGAAACAATATAACTGGTTCCATGATCTTTCTTTCTTGAATGTAATACTTAATTTTCTGGTATTATTAGGAATTGAATGAGTTTGGATTTGATATAATGACTGATTATTGTTCAAAACAAAATAAATTGAATTTACTGAACTTGTTGATATCCACATCGGGATTCAAACCAAGAAATCTTAATAACATGATACTCAGGTTTCCTCATAGAGCAATGATATTGTAATATATGGGAATCTTTCTGAGTATCAAAGCATCTTCTGAAATAATTAGTTTGTGAACATTGATTTGAAAAACCCTTTGGGGATTTGAAATTTCTATTTCTGTTTGAAATAGAAAAGATAATTTAGATAATACAAAATTCAAGAAGTGTGGAAAGGTTACTGCAAAATTATGTGTGGAACTCATTGTCTTCTTTGAGTAATTCTAATTTTTCTGCTGCCCCCCCCAAACAATGTGGTACACTAAATGATTATGTGCAAAACTATAAAAAATAACTTTTTTTTCTTTGAAAGAATTGGATGTGAGGCAAAGCAGTTTTTGTAGTGAATAAATCCAATAGATTTTCTCAAGGCTTTTTCAAAATAAACATGCATTTGTTGTTTGGCATATGTAGAATGTCAGGGAATTACAATTCAGGTTTGCTTTAATTATCTGCCAATAATTTCCAAGTGTAAAACTTGAAAGAGAGAAAAAAATATTCCTTTGTATAAAAACTGTTGTGATTCAGGCTATTCAGGCCCTCTGTGCAGTTACTCTCTGAAATTGTTGTGTGATTCTGTCTCTCAAGATTGCACCGAAATGACATAAATTGAATGGAATAAAGACAATTCAGAAAAAGTAAATTTTGGGATAAAACACTGTACGTTTTTTTACAAGACTGATTTTAAAAAAAGATATAAAAAGCAACAATTGAAAATTACTGATGGAATCTGGAGCAACAATGGTCTTAAATGCTTTGCGGATTCTGTATATTGTTATTTACCATTGTAACCCTACAGATTGCATCCTAAACTAGAATCAATTTATTAGAATATGTGATTGGGCTGTCTTGCACACGTAGTTTAAATGCAGATTATGAATTTCTCCAGATTTGAGTGAGCATTTGATTGATTATGTAAAATTAGTGGTGTTGACTTTTAGCAATCACATAGATTTATAAAAGTGAAAATGAATCAGGGATTTTATTACCCTAACACTTGGAACCACCTTTGAAACTTTTTTCCCTAGGGGATGTTAACTCATTTTGTTCAACCTTGGTCCTTTTTAACCATCATTTCCTTGTGAATGAATCTTAGTTTGTAGCTCTAGTGAAGAAGCAGAAGAAAGCAACTGAGGTATACAAGAGGAGATTGTTCTCTACTTGGAAAGCATGGGTTCCTATGTCATGGTAAAATAAATTTTGCTTCATTTTGTCATGTTGTCTTCTGTGAGTCCAACTACTATCATTTGTAGATTTTTGTTTATAGCTTAGGGCAGGATATGAACCCAGCCAATTGTGATTTAATGTGAGGAATAAACTAGGTCAGTATGTCATGTCTGAATCACTGCTGTTTTTTACAGCTGGTTTTAAATTGCTGAATAATTTTAATAACCCCTAAAGCATCAAACAAGATCAACAAGATAGATTGCTGTTAAACCTTTAGGCATACAGACTGGAAATATTGGGAGTTGTAATCCCAATACTTCTAGATAATGAACCTGGGCTCTAATGAAATATCAAAGAAGTGATGAGAATAGAAATTGGTGAGTATCATGTTCCATTAAGCAAGACCAAAGATGCAAGAATTACAAGTAGTCCTGGGTTTACAAACACAAATGAACCCAACTTTTCTTTCACTAAGCTAGATAGTTGTTAAGTGAATTTTGTGCCATTTTATCAGACTTTTTGCCCCAGTTATTATTGCAGTGAATCATTGCAGTTGTTAAGTTAGTAATACAGTTGTTTAGTGCATCTGGCTTCTCCATTGACTTTGCTTATCAGAAGGTCACAAAAGATGATTTTCTGACCCTGAGATTCTGGAACCATTATAAATAAATGCCAATTGCCAATTGTCTGAATTTTTATAATGTAACTATGGGGATAATGCAATTATCAGTGTGAAAAACTGTCATAAATCACATTTTCCAGTGATGGTCACTAAATGAATGGTTATAAGTCAAGGTCTACCTGTGGATGATAAATAGTGGACAGAACTTTTGTTAGAAATGCCTATTCTGATAGAACATTTTTGTTACCACATCTTTTGTCTGCTGATCCTGATTTATATCTAAAATTTATCTGTGTATCTATGGATAGTAAAAATTACTATTCCCAACAGACAACATCCAGTTCTTGGATAAAAATAAGATCTATGGTGCAAATCAATTGAATGCTTTGTGGTTGCCATTCTTTGAAGCTGTTCATCAGGTTCATATTTTTCTGAATCAGGGACTGTGTTTGATACTGTTTGATAGGCAAACAGTGTGGGCTTTTTTGCTGCAAACATTAAGACTGAATGTACATTTTTCTGGGAAGTTCTGGGATTACAAGCCTGAAGACTTTTTGTTCAAAAGTACCTCAGCTAGCTCAAAAAAGAAAAAAAAAATCCTTATATGCATTTTGAAATATGACACAGGGATGTCAAATTGACAGCCTGCAGGCCGGATGCATCATGTGTAGGCTATGCCCACCCCAGCTCCATGAAGGGAAAAAACACCGTGATATGTTGCGTAACAGCAATGTGACATGGCGAGTTTGATACCCATGTTGTACATAGTTGAACTTCATTTTTGTTTTTCAATAAAAAATTTATAGCTTAGAGAATACATTAAAATGTAGCATTAATCTCTATCTTTTGTCCCTTAAATGGGCCTGATATATTGGACTGGGAAAAACATTATACTTTCTGATATGGGCTGTTTGATTCATTACTTCTCCATGTAGTAGCTAGGATATGCAAGATAGAAACTTAGGCAACATATATAATGGTGATTTATTGATTTGTAAATAGGAGTTAATTTCCAATGGAAAGATGATGTGCTAGAGGCAGAAATATTTTAAATGCTAAGCTGTAACACAGTATGTAGTTTTCACTTTATAATTAATTTGTACATGATTGCTGTTAGAAGTTTCACAAGCTTTTGCAGAGGCAAGGAAGAGGTCTTTTACCACTGAAAGATATAGTTACTGAGGATATCTTCAAAATTACATCTGTATCTTTTAAATAGAAGTTTGGATGATTTATTGATTTGTAAATAGGAGTTAATTTCCAATGGAAAGATGATGTGCTAGAGGCAGAAATATTTTAAATGCTAAGCTGTAACACAATATGTAGTTTTCACTTTACAATTCATTTGCACATGATTGCTGTTAGAAGTTTCACAAGCTTTTGTAGAGGCAAGGAAGAGGTCTTTTATCACTGATACTAAGGATATCTTCAAAATTACATCTGAATTTTTTAAATAGAAGTTCGGATGGGTTACAATGGATCACAGTTTCATTCATAAAGCTGTGCTATTGTTTAAACAGAAGGCTGGTTAATCTTCACTGTTGAAATGAATTAGCTTCAAAACTAATGGCAAAGATTTTAATTTTGATCTCTGTTGAAATCCAGAGCGTTTTTGTTGCCAAATTTTATGAGAATGAAACAAAATAGTGCATTATGTTAAGGCTGGCATTAGTCTTAACTAAATTAACTAGATTAACTAAAACTAGAAATCTAAATCTCTGTGGAAAATTCTCAGTCATTCAGGTTATAGTTGTCTCAAAGGTACTTTTTTTCTTTTTCAAAAGGTAACTGCACTGTTTTTTCCTTGAGGAGGAAGAAGAAAATGTTTTACTTCTCATCCCAGAAGTTTCATCAGTTCAGATGGTGGTGGGATAGAAGGATAGAATGGAATGGTTCTGATAGAATGGAAGCTGGGTGGGGTGGAGAATGGAAAGATTGTGTTACTTTGCAGCCATCTGGTCATTAGCACTCTCTCTAAGAGCTATTGAGGCCACTTGGAGGTTTAGCTGTGTTTTCAGGGTCACCTGAATCACAACCACAACCAATTGCACCCTGGGAGGTCGAATGATTTTTTTCTGTTATGTAAAATGCTAACTGAAACAAGTAACAGAGGAAACCAAAATATTCAAATATAACAGCATGTTTTTTTGTATTATTCATAAATCATCTCATTCCTAAAGGGCAATCTGGATAAGTTCTTTGATTTTTTTTTCTTCCATTCATTCAATCATATTCAATTCTTGAAGACTGCCGGGACAAGTTGCTGCATTTTTCTTTGCAAGATTTTTTCAGAAGCGGTTTGCCATTGCTTCTTTCCTAGGACTGAGACAAAAACATTGGTTCAGGTTCACCCAGCCAGCTTCATGTCTAAAGTGTGACTAAGATCTCATGGTTCACTAAGTTTCTAGCTTGATGCCTTAACTGCTACATCAAACTGGCTTTCCCGAGATATTGTTTTAGGATAAAACAAGTAGTAGAAGTAGAAGAAATAATTACCTATATGTTAAAGAACCCACTGTTTGTATCATTAATGTGTAAGATTGTCTAGACATGTTTCTTTTTAAAGTATTTAGGTCAATTTGATAAGTGCCAAATTTTAATTACTTTTAGATAATATAAGAGAATTGTATAAAAATGTTTATAACAAAAAATCATAAACAGATTTGCATTTGCAAGGAATGCATGAAATGTATATCTTATTCATAGCACAATAGAAATTTTAATTCCTTAATGAGAATCTGATCTCACTTAAATTTGGAACCTGCTGCAAAACTAAGTTAACATTATACTTTATTTGTAGGATGAGCTAACTGCTGTAAATGTAAAACAAGGTTTCAGTAATCAGCCACCTTTCTCAGGAGATGAACATGGGTCTGCTAGGAATATTGTTATTAACCCATCAAAGGTATGTGTTTTTTTTTTTTAATGAAAAAATGCTTCCTCTTAAGAATTTCTAATTTTGTATGCCGTTTTACAATACCTTCTTTACTGATTTGGTAATGTGTGTCTTCATTTTTTAAAAAACTTTTTAATCTGTGTAACTTGAAAATTATGAATACGTAGGTGAATGCATGCAGGGTCAAAGATGTGGATTTCCTAATGCTGAAATTCTCAATATGCCGATCAAGAATCTACTGTTACAAATGATTTTAATTGATATTTGAAAGAAGGAAAATGTCACAGATTTCAAATTTAACATTTGCTTTTCTGGACAGTTTTTTTAACAGCAAATATGCTTTAATAATAAGTTTCTTTTTATTATAGCCTAAGGGATATTTTAATGTTGAGTGTTAATAACTTTTATATCTATAATATCTATACTTGAACGATAATGGGAGATCATTTTCGCTTATTAAGTTTTTGACTACTACAATAAAGAATTGAGGAGCTAATCTTATCAAGGTACTAGTTAAAGAACACTTGATCTCTTTAATCCAGGACATTGTATATATTTAAGTTTTAGAAAATGCTTATTCTGTTTTCGTTTTCTTCTCTTATCAGATTGGTGCTTATTTTAGCAGCATATTAGCAGAGAAATTAAAACTTAATACATTCCAGGATATAGGAAAGAAGAAATTGCAAATAAATGCTAAAGACAATTACTGGCTAGTTACTGCTCGGTCCCAGAGTGCAATTCATACGTGGTTTGCGGATTTGGCAGGAAATAAACCTCTGACTTTCCTGGCAAAAAAGGTACTTGGATGACTTCTTCGTTATTTGGGAGAGAGGGAGGATTTCACATGATTCTGATCTGAATCTAAAGTGCAATATTAACAAAATAAACAAGATGAAGGCAGCTTCCTGCAAAAGATATTAGGAGTTCCTGTTCCGTTTTTACCGCTAATGATCTGTATTGCTTTTTTTTCATCTCCCTTTCTTAACGTTTCTACTGCAGGGGTCTCCAACCTTGGCAACTTTAAGACTTGTGGACTTCAACTCTCAGAATTCCGGGAGTTGAAGTTCACAGGTCTTAAAGTTGCCAAGGTTGGAGACCCCTGTTCTTTCTTATGACAGACCTGATGCTGAGCCTACTGAAAAGCATGCCAATCTAAATGATCTCTGAGGATTCGTGCAAGTTTCTACAGCTGTTTGTGCAATGTATCACTTATGATCTTTTTAGTGGACAAAACAATTTTGTTCCTATTGCTATTGTGCAGCAGTAATGAGGCCAGTGAATGATATCTTAATTACTCCTTGCAAGTTATTTAAGGAAAGGGATTGGTGGATTTTTCTCCTCCATTTCCCTTGTCAGGGGAAAAACAACCACCAATCATTTTTGGTCATCTGAGATAGTGCCGAGTATTGTCAGTTTGGGTAGATGCTTAAAATGTTAAGTTTAGTTACTGGTCAAGCTGAGTAAGGGAGTTATGAGGTGGAGCAGGAGAGAATGACTGATAACAAAGAGTACTATCTCTAGCTAAGGCTAAAAATGCTGGCAAGAAGTGATCTTCAGCAGCAGATAGCGGTAGCTACTCAATGGCCATGGAGAATATTGTATAAGAGCAGACTTCTGGATTTTCAGAGTTATGATTGGCTTGTACATAATAGCAACAATAACTGCTATGGCCCTCTTATTGTCTGTGTTGGAATGCAATGGACAAAATGACACCTTGTTCTCCAGTGAGTTGTAAGTAACGATGATATATTGCACAAATAGATACTGAAACTTCTGCAAGTCCGTCAGAGACAATAAAAAGAGTAAAACTGCTAAAAATTTATATCTGCGTGAAACTCCTGGTTGCGACCTGTGAAAAAGTTATGTTAGAATCTTGTCTTTCACTGAACTTTAAGGGCTGACTTTAGTATGAAACAATATAAGCAAGTCAGCCCTTAAAGTTGTGAACATATTGTGTGTAAACTTCTAGACTCCTATTATTTTCAGTATTTTGAAAATAATAGGAGACCTAACAATGAGTGAAGGAAGCCGACTTTTCAATATTTCAGGAAACCTGATAAAATCTATTTCTTGAGGAGTAGAAATGTTAGCCAATTTTAGATATTGTTAAGATCAAGCCTAAATTTCTAATTTAGAAATTTAGCTAAGTGTGTTCACTAACTGCACTAGCGGAACTTATCTCTTTTTCACAGGACTTAGATGTAATGTTTTTGGGCTTGCACCTTTATGATATATGGCATTGAAGGATTGGCATTTATGGGAGCTGTTAATTACATTTAGATGTAAGAGCTGCCAATGTGACCGAATATATATGTTTATCATATTTTGCCTCAAACATTTTTCTGAAGCAGCGTATTATAGCTACTATGGCTATTCAATATCCTTTGAAAAAAATGGGGAAAGACTTTGATCAATGAATAAAATATTGATTTTGCCAGCAAGTGTATTTTAACTCGCTATTTAAAACCAAACAGCTTTTAATGCGAATAAAATATAATTTCATTTGATCCAGATTAATTCAATATTATTTGAACCTATACATTATTTTTGACATACCAAAAAGCAACAGTTTGACTAATTTGATACTAACTTTTGCTTTCTCTAATTACTCCTATTGTTATTTTTTTTCTACATGTCATTCAGTTATTACTACATTTATGTAGTTGAATTAAATTTTACAGTTTCTCATCTAACAGGTTTAGAGTTCTGTAGCCACCTTTTAAAATTCTTTCTTTCTCTTCAAATATAGGTCCCAATTCTCAGCAAAAAGGAAGACGTTTTTGCTTATTTAGCAAGATACTCTGTGCCACTCTTGCGAGCAGCATGGTTGATAAAAATGACTTGTGCCTACTACTCAGCCATCTCTGAAGCTAAAATCAAGAAACGCCAGGCAGCTGATCCAAATCTTGGTAATAAATACTGAATGTAACATCTTATTAATGCACATTTTTGCACTGTTGTGGAATTGCACTATTGTATGGAGGATATAAGTTGATAAGCTTCACTTTTTCCTGTATGCTTTATAAACTACAGTAGGTGTTGGTGCAGTTCAAAAAACCAAGAACCAAAAGCTTGTTGTATCAGGAAATGACAAAATCAAGCTTCCATTTCTTTAGGTTCTCATTATTGATCAATGAAAATATATTTAAATTTTTAGTACAGCAAAAGAACAGAATGAAAGCTGAAGCATAATTAATGACCTACAGAGAAAATGTATTGATTTGTTCTCTTCCTATCCTCAATGAAAAAAAATGAGCAGATTCCAGACAAATAGGCTGTATCTATTAATGATACTCGGTTTTTACAGCATGTACATTATTAACACCATGTTTTCAAAAATGGTAGTTCCATAACTTAACTAGAAATTTCGTCACTCTATATTCAATTTCCCAAATGGATCACTCCTTTTATTTAAATTATTGATATTGGTAGATAATACATACCCATCATGCTATTTTCTTTGGGATAAACATGATTTGGTGTGGAGGAAAGTAGTAAAAAAATAAGTCAAATAAATTAAGAAAATAGGGAATAATGGAAGGAAATAAAGCTAATTTACATTATATCTCTCATATCTTTCTAGAAAAGTTTATAAAGATAATGGAATTTTCTATGCCTTTTTGCCTGTATTTTCAGTCAATTTGCATCCAGACATTTTCAGATTTTTCCACATTTGTTTAAATGCCATGATTCATTTAAGGGGACTTGTTTTCACTAGCTTTTTCCCTTCTAATCTTGAAAGCTCACCTCACAATAAAAGTGAGTTCCAGATTACCATATTTTTCAGACTATAAGATGCACCGGTGTATAAGATGCACTTTGGTTTAAAGGGGGAAAACAAGAAAACATTAGTTTTTTGCCTCTGTGCGTCCTGTTTTTTTCCTCTCTGGTGTCTAGAAGCACTCTGTAGGCCAAAAATGGGCCTGTTTTTTGGCACCCCAAAGCCTCCGCACGTCCTGTTTTCAGCCTCCCCTGCATTCATAAGCATACTGCAGCCAAAAAATACACCCATTTTTGGCCTCAATGCCAGGAAGGGCGAAAGTGGGACCCATGGAGGCCTCTGGAAGCCCAAAATGGGCCTGTATTCACTGTATAAGACTCACAGACATTTCCACCCACTTTTTCCACCCCAAAAAAATTTCCACCCATTTTTTAGGGGAAAAAGTGCATCTTATACTCTGAAAAATACAGTATCTTTCACTTCTCATGCAAAGCATTTTCCTTTTTAAGGGTAATTTACAGAGTTTAAAATAAAAGGATGTAGATTTAAAAACTCACACTGGTGTTCCTTTTAAATAAATATTCTGGTTGCTGCTGTTATTTTAAAATGTTTATACCTTCATTTTTTTCACAAAGTAGATTCACTCTTGCATATTAAGCTGTTCTGTATTATTTGTGCATTTGCTCAATAAGATGTGCTTAGTTGAGTTTCATAACAAACATGCATATGGCTAGAGCTTTCCTTACTTTAGTGCTGATGTGACAAGTTAGGATGCCTAATTAAACCCTCCTCACACAATAATTCTTTCCAATTGCTTTTTTGTTATAGATTTTTGTCTTCATAGTTATCTATTGATGCCTCCAAGCAAATATAATTGCTTTGCAACATATGACTTGTTATATGTAAAATAGGTTTTCAACCTCATGCTTTCCAGATGTATTGAACTATAGCTCCTAAAACAGCTGGAGAAGAGTAATGTAATGCAATTTCTTTCTTTCAAATTGGACTGTTTCTGGTGAACTGGTTAAATGGATAGCATTGCAGTAAGAAAACTGTAATGCAGTAAGAAAACTGTATTTACACAACATCAAGTTGTTTAAAACATGGGTTGTTGAACAAGCCATAGTGTTCCTTTTACCTGTAATATTAAGACATCCGTCATACTAAACTGAAAAGAAGTCAAATTGTGCCTTAGGTTTTGTTAACTAAAGCTGAAAATCTTCAACTACTTACATCATTGTCATCAGTCAATCAGCTGTATCTGACCCTTGGCCACTCTATGGATAAGCTCTCTCCAGGCCCCTCTGTCTCATCCCGCCTCCTTCAGATCCACCATTGTTATCCCAGTGTCATCTTTTATAGTGTCCACACCAGCAAGTACTAGGGTAGTCCCGTAACTCCTATTTCTACTGATAATTCCCATCATGGTTGATTTTTTGAGTGACTCAGCTCTCATGACATGGCCAAAGTATGTTTGGCAATCTTGGCTTCAAGTGATATTTTTGATGAGGTAAATAAATACTTACAGCACTAACTAAAATGTCAGCATTCAATGTACTGTGGCATGTTTATTGATATAGCAAATAAAATGAATTCTAGTTTTTTAATAGCTGTATCACTACATTTCAGAGATCTTTTATTGACTGATCTGTAGAAGTAATAAGACAAATTTATTTTCTTGAATGCCCAGAGGTATCATTTTATATCTAGGATTGTTTCATATCTACTCTGTAATATGTTGATCTCAGTGAGCATCTCAAGGCATGGATTATGGTAATTGAAAGGCTCACTCAGTAGTCAGCTGGAAGTAGAATTTTGCTATAAAGGTGATATGTTGGCAGTTTGATTTGAATATTTTTCCCTTTGGCATGTTCTGTCTGTAACATTAATACAGAACTTCATAAATCTTTGATAGTGATGGAGGATTCCATTCTGAAATATCTACTGGCATAATATTGAAATGATTATCTTACTTTATTTCTATAAAATCTCTTGAAAGAATAAAGACTATGTATTATTGCATCTCTAAAGAAATGGAAATGTAAACTTATCATTTTTACATATCATTTTTATGGAAAATAAGAATGATATGGAAAATGGAAGATGGAAAACAAACTTTTGGCTTGTAGAAATTGGAAGTAATTTACTCACTAAGACAAAATCAACAATAACTCCCAAAGTGATGCAGGTAGTTAAGAAACTCTAAAGGATTATTCCAAAATGCTACTTTTCATGTTATAGAAGGGGAAAATCAGTAACTATATATCCAGAGCCAAATATTTTAAGCATATTTAATTTCATTTAAATTATGCAAATAAAACAAAATTTGAGTTTTGTTTTGACTCTACCCATTAGTTTGAGGAGTATATACCCCTCACTCAGATGTGTGATCCTCAGCGAATAAAAGCTGTGCCAAAATAGTTCAAAAATGAACATTGTAAAGATCATTTATATGAAGCATTTGACACTAGAAGTTTTCAGGTCAGTTTCCATGTATTTTAATGAATAACATCTGCCTTTGAACTCTATGAAACAAAATCAATACTATGTATTTAAATGTAACTCCATGTTATGTATTAGATAAAAAAAATACCTCTGGTTTAAAGTATGTTTGGGGATTAAAACTGCATTTTGGAAAAGATTTAACATTCCTAAACTGCATTCTCCTTTTATAGTGCATGATATGTAGGTGGAAGTTGATTTCAGAAATATAATAGAACAGACATGCAAATAAGGGAGATCAGGAGAATTAATTCTTTTATGGGATGGTAGCTATTATTGGAAGTGCATACCATTGTCTTGAATAGCAAAATGGATTGTTCCACATTTCTTGTTGAGGAGGAACATGGACCAGTCCTGCAGTCTGGGGAAGGCTCTGACGAGTATCTGCGTCAGAGGCAGAGATTTGGCCAGGGCCGTGTGATAGTTTCAGCTGAGTTCAGAGTCAGAGATCAGTGGGGCAGAAGAACAGCTGGAGCCTTTTCCTAGTGTGCGCATGTGCAGACCTGCCAGGAGAAAGGAACAGTTAAGGAACAAGGGTCGACTCAAATGTAAGAGCATGTGTGGACGGTGAATGGCCCCTCCCATAGGGAATAAAGAGGAGAAAGAGGGGAGTGGTGTTTGCAGGAGACAATTAGTTTAGTTCATTAGGGTGAATATCTGTTCCTGACTTCTTGCCAAGTAATTTCTGCTGCAGCGTGGCGTTTGGAAGATATCAGCCCAGCAACTTTCCAAGCCTGATAAAGGTCTGTAGTTGTGAAATCTCATGAAAGACTGTTTGTTGGGACTTTGCTGGAGAGGAATTCACTTTAATCTAAATAAAGTGAATTATTGGGATGAGGAGTCTACTTCATGATCTTGGGAAGCCTAGGTCAGAACACTAGTGTTGCTGTCCTTTTCTGGAAACGGTAAACTGAGTTGCTCTCAAATGCATAATTAGAATCCAGCAACAATAAACCCACTCACATCATGGTAAGGGTTAATAGATCTGAATGACAAATTTCAGGAAAGATTATGACAGATAATCTGGGTCTTTCTGCTGCCATCCAGTTTTGTAGCTGATATAATAGCCATAAAATGGTAGAAAGTGAATAGCTACAGAAACCTAAGTAAATCCAGAGGTCAACTTCTAAGCAACAGGCAGGCAGGTATTATAGTTCTACAGCCTAAGGGAACTTAAATGAAACTTCTAGTTTGCTGAATGTTTCTGAAGGCAAAATGACATTTGTTTCAGTATTGTATGCCTCTGCCTTAAAGCTCCATCCTTCATGTCTACTCTGTGTTTAGGAGAAAAGATTTTTCCTAAGTAGACCTGTGTGAAGGAGATAGATATATGTTCCTTGTAATTGAACAATTTCTCACTTTTCGATCCCTTACTCATAGTTTTTGAGACATCTGTCTGTGTTAGGGCTTAGAATCTCTCCTTGGATTCAACTGTTGAAATGTTGCAAAAGATAATCCTGCTCTGAAGTCTCTAGTTTGTGTCAGAATCAGATAAGGACTCCCCCAGAGCAAGAGAAGAATTAATATTAATTTCAAAGGTAGTTACTTATTTTACATTAAGAGTCTCTTTATATAAAGCCTATAGTCAATTCTGAATTTAATTTCATAAAGTGGTACAAATTATTTTCAGTTGATGATTGGATACCACATGGAAATGCTTGAAAAATTTTTATTCTCGAATGAATTCTCAAACCTGATTCATATCAAACTACAATTTATTTCTACTTGCTCAAAATACTGAAACATGATCCATGAAATCCATCCAAGACATTTGCATAACAAACTTCCTTTAGCAAACTACAGGTATTAACTTGCATTCTTTGAAAGCATTGTGGTAAAGACTGTCATGCTAAAAGCCATTCAAACTGGATCTCCCACTGATCACTATTTTGAGATTATGGGTTTGTAACAGCTCAGCTGAGTATAAATCAAATTGTGTTGAGTTTTTTTGGCGCAGTTTTGTCATTGAAGAAAAACAAATGTCAACAATTCCTTAATTTGTGTCTCTATAGAATGGACTCAAATCTCTACCAGGTACCTAAGAGAACAATTGGTAAAAATTGCAGAATTTTATCACATGACTACAAGCCAAGGAAAAAACTCTGTAGTTGTGCCTCGTGAAGTGGAACATGCTCTAAAGCAGTGGGAATATAATGAAAAGTTGGCATTTTATATGTTCCAGGTAACCTTTCTTTTTATAACGAAGCTGTCATGTTCTGTAGTTCAGGATGAAATTCTGTCAAGCAGTACAATGTGTACTTTACAGCGGTAGCAACAGCAGTAACATTACAGATTTGCATTTATTGTATGTCATTCATCATCTCATGCATTGATCAGAATCACTGCCCTGACCACAAAATATTAATCTGCATATATTTATGTGTGCAGTTATAAGAAATGTCAGGCTATAGTGAAAAAGTGCATGTTAAACATATTCAATGAAGACTTATCAGTCAGTTAATTCAAAATTAAACAGTTGCAAAGAAACAGCTTACGAATTTACTGCTTTCATCAAGTAGTCCTCGCTTTATGACCATTCATTCAGTGACTATTCAAACTTATGATACTGCTGAACAAATGATATTTATGACTTATCTTCAGAATTATGGCGATAGCAGTGCTCTCATGGTCAGTTGATTAGAATTCAGGTGCTTGGCAGCCCATCTGCATTTACATTCATCAACTTCTCCTACCATTTATTTCCTTCCCCTCTCTTCCAGTTGGTTGCCCTACATTCTGCTTCTCCTGCCAGTCTGGCCTCTGCCATCCCTATGGCCCTGCACTCCATTCTGCACCCTCACCCTCCTGCACCCTCTTGCCCTCACTGACTCATGAAAGGCCTCAGCAGCATGAGAAGGAAGATGGTGAAGACAGCTGGGATGGTAGAGATGCAGGAACATTGGAATGCAGGATAGTCAAAAGGCAGAGTTGGGTGGTAGATAGATATGTGGGAGGAATTTAAGTGGAGACAGACACAGCAGGACAGGAGAAGCATAAGATCCTCACCTAAAATAGCATGTTCCTGGCCAAGCAATTGCAACTGGGACCACCAAAGCTGCTTTCGCTAAGCAGTGTGGTCACATATTGTTTCATTTAAGAATTGCATCACTTAGCAATAGAACTTCTGTTTCCAATTAGAGTTGTTAAGCAAGGACAAATGCTGTTAATTGATGTGTAATGGTATTACAACATCATAAATGTCAAAACTGTGCATCTTTAATGAAAAAAAAACTATACTAGTTGCAGAATAAATTAACCTTGTACACTTGGAAAAAGATGTACCTCTGTAGAATTATCCAATAATTCCTCCCATTCACATTCTTCCCCAGAAAACTATAGAGTTTATTTAGCATATATTTACAATATTTTGGATACACAATCTTTGCAAAGGAGAGAACAGTTAAAATATACTACAACTGGTAGTTCTACACAACAAACTGTAGTAGAAAGTTTCTATTCAAACTTTCAAACATTAAATCTATTTCTTCTCCCTACATTTTTTCTGCCTCTTCTCAAAAGAGGAAGCATTCTGTTTTCCATAGCTTCCTTCGGGTATTATCCCATGTCATTGTAGTTCTGTTAAAGTTGTAGCAACGTTTCAGCAGAATCTCATCTGAGGATGGCAGATGAGATTCTGCTGAAACGTTGCTACAACTTTAACAGAACTACAATGACGTGGGATAATACCCGAAGGAAGCTAAACAGCACACACACACACACACACACACACACACACACACACACACACACATACATATATACATACACACATTATAGCCTGTATATATATACATCAGCTGTATACATACAGGCTATAAGAGCATTAGCTTTTCTTAAATAAAAACCCTTGCCTTTTCTATTTTCTTCTGTGTTCAACCATTCAGTTTCATTCATTTTCCCACCCAGTTGTTTTGCTTAATGCTGATCTATGAACATGACATTTCACTGAAGTAAATCTTGGCTTGCTTTTCTGATTTTTGTTTGTGAATGGTAAGGTTTGGCTACATAAGCACCATCACAGGAAGAATTGAATTGATACTGAAGGATGGTAATGATTCTGTGCTGTCATTTCAGATGTGTTGGTAACCAGTAGGTGACTTTTAAACTGTTAATTTTAAATTTTAACATTGTTTTATAATATATTAAAATGTTCATATGGTTTATATGTCAGTTTTGTGATAATAAATTTTGTGGCATTTATTCTTAATTGGCATATGAAGCAATGAAGTAATTGTTTTTTGTTGGATTTGGGGATTTCTTTACATACATTTCTAAAATTCCTTAAGGAAGGAATGCTTGAAAGACATGAATATTTAACATGGATCCTGGATGTCTTGGAAAAAATAAGATCAGCTGATGATGAACTTTTGAAACTCCTCCTACCACTAATGCTGCAGGTACAAAGGTTCATATAATTTGCCACAGTGCCAAAATACTCAGACAGATGCTTTCAGAATTCAGTATGTTAAACTAAGTGTAGCTTGTTTATAATTGGAATGTAAGGTTTGGTGTCAGATAAAAAAATCAAACAACATGTTTAAAGAAAGAATGGCTTCCAACTTACAGTTTATCAGCTACAATGTCTGCCTCATGTCTGTAATTAACAGTTTTAAGGCTGTTGGAGAAAATCTCAAGTCTCAAACTCCAAATATATATTGATTCTATACTAAGCTCATTCAGTTCTGGAATTGTATCAGTATTAACTTTCACCTTAATAAGTCTTGGTACAGAGAACTCAGTAAAATCCATGCCAGCAAAAATTCACTTTCAATTCACACAGCTGCTAGAGGCCTGACAGAGAGCT
Source organism: Laticauda laticaudata (assembly GCA_004320025.1). Taxonomy (NCBI): domain Eukaryota; kingdom Metazoa; phylum Chordata; class Lepidosauria; order Squamata; family Elapidae; genus Laticauda; species Laticauda laticaudata. The sequence continues at coordinate 34,082 of BHFT01004226.1, forward strand.
GGCAATAATCCCCAAATTGCATCAGTAGATCTTGTGAGATTTCAGGCAAGTGTGTGGAAATCTTGAGATTTTATGCAACTTATGGCCCATTTAAAACATTGCTTACATATTCCTGTCTAGAAAATCATAAGAGTGACTGAAAAGATTCCAATCATGATTTTATGTTATTTAACATTTTAAACATTATTTTAGAATTCACCGTATAATTTTTGTTTACATGCCACACTACTGATTCTGTTAGTATCTTGCTTTTTTTCTTCTGAGGGTTTTGTTTGATTTTCATGTACCCCTTATCGCTCACCAGTTTTTTTTTCCCCTAAACCAGACAAAATAGACAACACAGAGCCTGGCTATGGTGTGAATGATCTGGGGCAGAAGTTGGCTAAGAAATCATGTAAAAGGTGCTTGAGGTCATGTGGCTACCAACTCTGATTTAGGAAAGATGGGTTTAAAAAGTTGTAATTGAAAAAAAAGTCTGGCAGACTTGATACACCAAACTTTTCCTAGTGTGAGAGAGACTAGTGTAAGATTTAGCTTTGGATGTTTGGAGATGCTAAAGAAAGCAATAGCAACTGTGTGGGGAGTTTTGATATACACTCTGATGATGACTTTTTAAAAAAATTAATATCTTTCAGTATTCTGAAGAGTTTGTTCAGTCAGCCTACCTGTCGCGTCGCCTTGCTTACTTCTGTGCCAGACGTGTCTCTTCGTTGATAAGTGACAATACTAACCTCATAGCTGCCCACTCGCCTCATATTATTATTGGACCAAATAATCCTCCTTTGGCAGCTTCCAGCTCTTCGACAACTGGTACTGTAGTGAATCCTGCCCAGCTTGCCTGTTCAGATTTTCTTTCCTGCCCCCAACACCGCCCTCTTGTTTATGGCCTGAGCTGTATGCTGCAGGTAAGTGCATAGCAGAGAGGAAATTCTGAAATAACATTTATTGGCTGTGTTACTGTTGAAAAAGTACTGCATTGTGGATCTGTTTCTTCCTCCCTCCTTCCCTCCCTCTCCTCATGGAAAGCAATTGTGTGTGCATTAAAAATATCTCAGAAAAATTTGAAATTTAATTAGGAAGAGATTGGAATTAAATAGAATCTTTCCTGAGAAATATTTGAGTGACTATTCATTACTTTCTGAGATAATTTCTAGAAAGGTCATTTTTTTCCTGACTGTGTAGAGTAATCAAATAGCTATAAAATTGGAGTAAAAGGTTTAGGATTGTGCCCATTCATACTGATTTTTTCTAATGTATATGAAGATAATAGTACTAAGCATCTACTTTTGTTCATTTAGTTCACAAAAATCTCGAATAAAAGTGGTCTACAGAAACAAATAGAAGCTCTAGTTTTTTGGGATGTGTGTGTGAAATAATGATTTTCTTTTTATTCTTTTTAATTTTATTTTATTTTTATTTTATTTTTTAAATCCATTCTGATGGTTTGCTTCAGTTTGACAATTCAGAGCAGCAATGTTTAACTTTTAAAAGTAGCTTTTATGCACTTGTATTACGAACTGAAATATGTTATGCGTATTATTTCTTGAATTGCAATGAGATTAAACCAGTATATTTTTTAATGAACATAATGAAATAGATATTAAGGACATTTTGAACAAATTGTGTACACTTTTAAAAAAAAAACAAAACCCTTTTTTGTCAAAGTTTTTTTGCTGCTTTCTGTAAAATTGAATAATCTAATTACATCATTTAAATTCTTCTATTTTCTACTTCAGACTATAACTCTCTGTTGCCCAAGTGCCTTGGTCTGGAATTATTCTACAAATGAAAGTAAAAACATAAATCCTGGCTCACCTTTGGATTTACTTCAAGTTTCTCCATCCAGCTTACCAATGCCAGGAGGAAATTCTGTATTCAATCAGCAGGTAGTTTTTATTTGTATTTCAAAATATGAACAATCCATTCTGCTGAAAAATCCCTTATTTCTGTCTTTTAAAAATTTCATTTCACAGCTAGTGGCTGTCTCTCCAATCATGCATAACCTTTTCTTGCTTCTTCATTGCAGAGTTTATATATTTATATGTTAAGAGGGGGAAGGAAGTTGTTTCATGGAATGTAAAAATTTGGAAAAAAAGAGTGTGATAAATGTGTTAGAAATGAACTTTCTGACAATGTTGGAATATTCATATAAAAGAATACACCATATAAACTTGTGTAATTTTCAAGTCTGTGAAGGTACCATTTCACCAACATTGTACATACATCCTGAGTCTCAAATGTAATGAAATGGCTTTGATTGGTCATATGTTGGCCAATGTTCCATACAAGTTCTTTGCCCTTTTTAATATTGCCAAGAGTTGTGAAATAACATATAAGCCGAACCATTTGCAAGAGATATGGACCATCTTTAATATCAGTGAAGTTGTATTCTCTATTAAAGTGAATGTAAACATCTTTGAAGATATCACCTTCTGTATTTTTTATTTATTGATAAAGACAGTAGTCTAAACTCAAGCTATCCTAAAGCTATTTCTGCAGTAAGGACTTTTGCTCATTCAATTTTACTGAAATAGCTCCATGACATTATCACCACCACCATCAAACTCTTGTTTTAATAGTTTTTATGGAGACTGAAAAATTGAACAATATGCTAAATACCAGTACCTTACCATTTTTTTTCTGTTGGAAGCATTTTAGCTGTTTTTTAAAAGAATTAAATTTAATATTTAACTTGTTCTTTTTCAAATAGAAAAAAGCATTAAAAGAATTACTAACATAGTTTTGCATCAGATTATGAAGAAGGCCTGTCAATTAGCCAATATAAGTGACTTACATGTGGATCTCCTAATTTTAGTTCCTTAACATGAATTGTTTGAGGTAAGCTTCAGTAAGTGAGTGAGTGAACCCAAAGCTTCAGCAAGCTTCTTGTCTGAGCGAGGATTTAAACCTGGGTTACCTGCTCAGAGCTGAAAACAGTTACTATTTCACTGGCCCCCACATTAATACTTACTTCCACATTAATAGTTAATTGTGCATTAATAGTTAGTTACACTGAGGCAAACATTTTAGAGCTCACAGCCTCCCTTAAAAGATGGCTATTTTGAGGGTAAATGAATGGATATCATACATGTCTCCTTGAACTCCCAGAGAACAGGCAGAATATAAATGTAATCAATGAATAATATTCATATTCAAATATCCAAAATATGCAGCCTTTCAAGTCATACTGCTTTGATTTTTATTTTATGCTATTTTCAGAAATATTGTAATAATTGTACAATACTGTACATTTCAAAAGACTTAAACATTGAGCAGTTGTATGGAATATTGAGATGATTAGTCCCCTCTGTCCACATAAATAGTATCCTGTCCATAATTCTGAACAGAATTCAGAAACACATTCTTTCCCTGAACTGTTGAAAATAGATTTCCTTTGTTCCTTTACAGCAGAGGAGTAATGATTGGTTAACAAAGTGTGTTTTATTTTTCAAATGCTAACAAATTTCATTAAAACTTTCAGGAAGATGAATGTTAAGGTTTTTCAGATCAAAGGACTATTTTCTTGTAACTTACAAGAGTATATTGCTTTCCTGTTTTCCTGTGGTTCATCTGTACTTATTTATTTTTAAAATATATATCCTCATGCTCTGGAAAAGCCAGCACTAGGTACCTAACATTTATGTGATATGTAGTACATTATGCATGTATGTATTATACAATTGTTGCTTTCTTTACAGGTTCGTACAAAGATTTTTGAAGTAGAGCAGCAGATAAAACAAAGGGGCCGTGCTGTTGAAGTACGGTGGTCATTTGACAAGTGCCAAGAATCAACTGCAGGTAGACACCAAAATGGATTATAAAAGCCATGAAGCTTTATGGACTTCATCCAGTGAAATTCATTGATTTTTAAAACTAAGTGATAGCTGCAGTTTGGGTACCATTTATTGCTTTTCAGTCTTGGATTAAAGCCTTATTCTAAATATATTGGTATTGTCCATTGAATGTGGAAGATGAACTAATATGGAATAAGTATGTGCAAACAATATTTGTTGATACTTTTATGTCAGTTTTTAAAATTTCTCAAAAATGTTGTCATGGGTTTGAAATAACTCGACTTGAAATAAGTCGTTGGATACAAGATGGGAGGCAAATACATTTTCTAATATATAAATAAAGAAAAGCAGTGATTGCAATAGTAGAAATAATGTAGCTACTGTTATTACAGTTATATACAGAATAAGGTGAAATCAACAGCTGCCAGTTCTTTAGCTTAACTTAGCCTTCATCCACATCAAGTTCTTCCCAACTTGGGAACTTGGGAAGTTCTACACAGTGTGTGGTATAGTATATATATGGATCCAAACTATTTATAGTAAGATTTCCATGAATCTGAATAGTCTATATACTGTCTAGATACTGATCTAGATAGTCTAGATACTGATTCCAACTATTCTAGCTCTGAATAATTAGAATCAATAGTTAGTTTATTAGACTGTGTTATTTATTTGTGTAAAAATAACCATCATTATTATGATAAATCATCAACATAATCCAAATAATTTCTTTCCCATTCCTTGGTAACATATTGCCAAGAGGAAAATAACAGTGCTAATTTTGTATGGTGCTTTTCAAGAGCTGCTCTTTGTCTGAGTTTGAAAGATAAGATGCCTCTGGTTAGAAAATGTTGGAGATCACAGGAAAACTATGGGATAGATTTGGCAGGTGAAAGAAAACATCTCAGGACAAGGCTATAGAAATACTTCTGTACTACTGCCAAAACTGCATGCCTGCGTGCACACCCACACCCACATATCACATTTAGGAGTTGAGCTTCATTCAAGGCCGTCTTTCTTTTTTTCTTCTTTTGTGGGGGGAGCTTGATGCTTAAAAGTGGTAATTTTTGCTTATGTGTGTGTTGAAAAATCAGTGAAAAAATGCCTGTCTTCCAAAAAGAAAAAAACATCTGTAAACATCTGGCCTTCTATATTTCAAAAAATTATGTTTATTGACTATTTTGCCATATTTTGGGATTCTTTTGGGAACACTGTGACCAGGTTATTTTTGGAAGGATTATTTTGATATAAGTAAGAAGCTGCATGTACTTTTATACTTCTGAGATCCCAAGAATCAAAATCTGTCCCTAAGGAGAAAAAGAGGAGAGAAGTCTGGGAACATATCAGTTTATCTTTCTTTTTGTTCCTTTGAAAAATTATGGTTTCCTCTGGTAAACAGGCCAACTATTTGAAGGATTCATTTTGTTTTATTGTTCCATATTTTTATTTATCCATTTTCCCAAGAGATTTTTGTTCCAAGTTTCACTGTCGAGTCTCATGGTACAATAATTTGAAAAAACTGACATTTTATTTCATGTTTTAAATCTATAAAACTTTTCCATTTGAACACATTCAAAGAAAATGTATTTTCCGCAATCAACTATTTTTTTTAAATAAAAAATTTATTGATTTTCAATAAACAAACAAAACACAAACAAAACACAAAACATACAAACATAAAACTTCTTTTTGGAAAGCGGCTTAGTCCCAGGTTACATCTTTTTGTACAGACATAAATTCAAATTCATGCTCACTTTTTATCCCATTTCATATGCTTATTTACCATTTCTTACATTTTTCTATATAGCCTTCTCCCCTTCTTTGTCACTCTCTTAATTCTATTTTATTTATTTCATCTCCAATTTAAAGCATTATGCGTAATCGGTTGTCTGTTCTATTTCAATTTATCTATATCTTTTCTCACTTAACACAAAATTTCTCCTGTAAATCACTTGATTGAGAGTATGACGCTCTTAAATCCTTTCCCTAAATTTAATACTTAAAATAATATATACTTTTCATTCTGATTCTGCTTAGCTACATTCAAGCTACATACGTATATTAAAATAAAAAAAGAGTAACAAGTTTCATAATTAATTTAAACCAATAATTCATCTAGCAAAATTAGCTGTAAATTAATTCAAGTCCATGACTATTATTCAAAAATATTTTTGACATTATTTAAATTTTAACCATACAACAATACAACTTCTTTATGTTTACTTTTGCCAGGGGGAAATCTTTATTTTTTAATCATATTTTCACTCACTATCTCGATGAATAAATCTTGTTTCTTTACATCTGTTTTAAACCTTGTTACTTCTCTTCCCTTTTTCCCCTTCCTTTCTTCTCCAATCCCTGCTTTTTATCCCTTTGTCTTCTTAATCTCACCTTCTTAATCTCCACCTTCTTAATCCCACCTTCTTCTGTATTCCTCTTTTCTGTTGCTTTTCTGACATTACATCGCAATTTTTCACCTTATTTTTCCTTTTTGGTTGGTTTTTTAATGTCCTTAAATTCTCCATTCTCTTATCCCCCTCTTTCCCTTTTCTTCCCCAGCTAAAATTGTTTTTCATAAAAAGATGCTTCTTCTCACCCCAGTCTTCTGTTCTCTGTAGTTTTCCCGGTAGTAGAAAATTGCCATTTCTAAAAAATGCGGAAAACAGATCGCAGAAGAGCCTTTCCTTCTTGCTTCCGTCTTCTGTTTAGCTTTTTTTAAATTTTCAATTCTTCAAGTTCATTCACAAGTAGTTGCCCATTGTGAAATAGTTTTTTTATTACAACCAAATGTTTTTAGTCTTTCAATAATGATTTAGTCCCAAGTCACAAGCAATCCAAATACCACACAGTCGTTTCATTTAAGCACTTTCTTCCTTTTATTACTTCTCTTCCTGGGGTGGTATAGTTCAGTTACAACAGCTCCAATTAAAATATATCGTTTTAGAAGTCTTATTACGTTTAGCTCGATTCTTATAAATTCCAAGCAGCCTCTCCAACAAACTCTAATATTAATTTCTTTTCCTCTCCCTTCCCACTTATTAGAAAAAAAGAGTTTTTTTTCTCCACATGCTCAGAAATCTTTAGTTGACCCTGGCTTTAATTTCCAGGATTACCTGCTGATCCCAAAAAGGTGGTTTTTTCCGATTTCTCCCTTCATTTGTTATCACTGCTAAGAGAGGCGAGTGAGATAAAACTTTCCCTTTTTTCTTGTCATCGCCTCTTTTTACATGCCCTTTGTCAACAGGAACGATGTAATCTTTAATGAAACTTAAAAATCCAGGGGTATTTAAATGTTACTTATTATCCCAGTTAGCCAAAAACTTTCACTGGTTTTCTCAGCTTCCTCCTGCACATTCTTCCTGGATGAAAGCTTCTTTGTGGCAGCCATTGCTGACCGCTGCTCCACCGCTTTCGGAAAAGGGAGTTAAGCCAGCTGAGCAGGGGGCTTGCGATTCCCCTGGACCCCTGCTGGATCTCCCCTATCTTCAGTTACCTCTGTAGCTATAGCCCCCAAATCCAGCTGGATCAGGGGCACTCCAGCGGTGAGCGCAGCAGAAACCGAGCACAGTCGCAGATTCCTGCCGTCGCTGAAGCCTTGCAAACCGGAACACCCTCACTCAAGTAAATTTTTATCACTTAAACTGAATAAATGCACTCAAATATTTTTGTCATTAATGCCATTTGAAGTTTTATCAGTGTTTGTGCAAGAAGCTACTCAGTTAATGTTCTTAGCAGTTTTAAGGTTTGTATGCTATAGCAACTTTCCCCAATATGGTACCAGTCAGGGATCTCAGACTCCAAATCCCATTGGAGGTCATGCTGATTGGGATGTATAGCTCAAGAGATCTGTTGGACACTGGTTAGAGAAATTTACCTTATAGATTTACTAAGTGCCTAATAAACAATAACAGCTTTAAAGCTGTCAACACATTTCAAAATCCTATAGCAGTTAATTAGGAGAGAGAGAATTCTTAGGATAGAGGTAGGGCTTATGGGAAAGAGGTTAGTGATAAGACAATTAAAAAGTACATTATGTGGAGTGGAGATCCATAAAACAATACACAGGGCAGCTCCCAATCGATACCAGTTTTCTTCCAACGAATTGTAATAATTTTGATGTCACAACTTGAATGTATCATCATATTTTTTCTTTTCTGTTTTCCCTTTATCCAGGGGTTACTATCAGCCGTGTTTTGCACACTTTGGAGGTTTTGGATAGACACTGTTTTGATCGTTCAGATTCTAGCAACTCAATGGAAAGCCTTTATAACAAGATTTTCTGGGGAACCCATAATAAGGATAACCAGGAGGTATTTACATTGTTCATATTCATTTCCCCTAGTGTTTAATCATTGTATTCTTCTTCAATATATTTGCTTCAAGACTGATTTTCAAATTGTGACTCTATGGATATAATGTAGTCTTCAAAGCATCAATTAAAGTTTGAAGCAATTTTTTCAGTGCTGTGCCACTTCATTTATGTTATGTTTTGTGATTCCAACTTGCTGAGAAATTACATTTTTGATTTGACAGTTGTGTACAGAAATGTCAAATAAGCAGCTGTGCATATAACAACACGATAAATGTGGAGTTACATTTTTCCAGAAATAATTTGATGCTAGATGCCCTCTCCCATTCCTCTGGCATTCAAAATAAATTTTATTATGCTAATTCATTGCTGAAACCAAATATTTATGTAAACAACTACACAAACCTTTTTTTTTATAACACTGCAGAGGAATATATTTTTATTTTCACATTCAGGTTAACACTAAAATTACAGGGTTGAATATTGAATTGAATGCTTTCCTTTTAGTATTTGGATTTGATTGTACTTATGTAGCATATTTTGGTGGAAGGACATTTCTGATTAGCTTTGATAAAAACAAGGCTAACAGCAGCCTCTTTTCTTTTTATCCCAAGTATGTCCTACTGAGTTCAACAAGGCTTACTGTCTGGTAGCTGTAGGATGTGCTTCTGAGAAAACAAGTGGAGATTTGATCACAGTAGAAATATACATTCAAATATAGGATTTATCTTAAAAAATATAATAAGGAAAGTGTTAATTTCTTCATATAGGTAACAGCATAATACTTTGGGAAAAAATAAGTAAGATTAGAACTGGTTATTACTGTGTGTGCCCTATTTTCCCAGAAATAGGCCCCAATCCTATTTGCTTTTTGCATAGGCATTTGGGTCAGATGAGCCCTCTTGGCTAGTTGTTTAGTCACTGCTTCAATAATTGTATTAAAATTATACTTTTTAACCCAAGGATAAACTGTCTCTCTTGGTGTATTTGTGTTAATTTTTAAAAATCTTTTGTATTCTATCTATTGTAAAGTTACCTCATGAAATGGGCAGCTATTTCACTGGTATTACTGTATGAATAAATAAATAACTAAATTAATTAATATTAGATGGGACACTTCCAAAAGATCCTGAGGCTGAAAGCTAGACTGTGAAGCTAAACTTATAGTCCTCTGAAGATAAGCTCCACCCTTTACATTTATTTAGGAATGTTATTTGAATTTTTAAAATATTCAATGTAAATTCAAAATGCTATTAATATTGATGCATGCTTATGGTTCAAAATTCTAACTTGTGTTATAACTTGATAACTGTGAAAAATACAACAAAAAAGGATGTGTAAGTAAATATACCAAAATCCAACAGTATAATATTTACTACAGAGGTTCATTTAAACTTATTCAAGAATTCCAGTAATTAATGTTATCAAAGGAAAGGGGAAAAGAGCACTATTTTATAGAACATGTAACCAGTAAATAGTTAGGCCACAACATTTAGAAATCTCAGTTACTTTTATCATGTATATTTACCTCAAGTCTTGGCAAAATTGCATGTCAGTTGAAAGCTATTCATGCAGGTAATCCTCAATTTATGATCACAGTTGGGACTGGATTTTCAGTTGTGTCATGGTGATTTTAAGTGAGTCACTACATGACTTCATTTGATTTTATGATTGTTTTTACGATAGCCACGTTGTTTACCAAATCCAGCATTTCCATAGAAATGACAAAAACTTCAGAAATCTTGATGAAATTAGCTTGCAATTGACAGAACAAATGCTACAACTGTATATGTGCTGATGTTGGCTTCTGGTTGCAATCGGACAAATTGCCAATTCTCAATTACAGAGGAATAATATTTTTAGAAAGTTGTGAGAAACGTTTCTGGAATACATGGTCAAAAAACTAGTATGAAAATGACACTATCGTTAGCTGGAAAATCTACTTTCCAGGATATATGTGAGAACCTTAATCTCATCTAACAAATGCAGCATTTTTCTCTGTCTCTCATTATGTCAAATAAAATACTGATATCATATTTTGACCATAATGGCCATTAAATCATGGTTCAGTTGATCATGGTTTATTGAATAAGTAAAATTAACATATTATTTTGTATATACCTAAAATTTGAAAAAACATTGCATCTGAACCACTAGATGGCAGTTTATTTCTTTATCAAAAAAGAACAAAAATCTTACAGTGTATCTTCTTTTAAATTAGATACCATATTAGAAAGACATGTGTATCTTTCAGGCTGTTCTTTTTCAAAATAGTTTTTGTGCTTTTTTCTTCATAGCAACTTATTGATTATAATTTTTATTCAGTTTGAACATATAAAATTTTTGCAACTTAGATCCATTATTCTATGTCCTGAACTTTCAAACAATAGAGTATATGTCTTTGAATCTTGATCTCTATCTAATCGCATCAGAGAATTAATGAGTATTCTTTTAAAACCAGTTAAACCTCTATTTAATATTATCCCATGCAGGCCACTCACACTGAATTACTGGGTCACATGTTTTGTTGAAATCAATCTATATTATATATAAAGCTTTCCTGTGGTCCAAGTAAAGAAATTGTTTGATACAAACATGAGAGAAAGTAGATTTGACAAGTTTGTGCTGACTTTCTTGGTTATCTGATAAATCAGCCAGTCTAGAAATTCTTATTTTTTCTAAATCCTGGCTTTTATTATATGCCTTAGTTCAGGGATGCCAAACTTGCATTGTCATGGCATCGTCATGTGATGTACCATGACTTTTCCCCCCTTTGCTAAACTGGGCTTGGGCATGGCCATCATGTGACACATCTGGCCCATGGCTCGTGAGTTTGACAGCCTTGCCTTACTTCTTCCATAAGAACTTGTGTTTTAATATCCTTTTAGTCAGTTTGATCAAATATCGCTTTAGCTCCTGCCTTACTTTGAAACTTGTGTTTTCATATCTTTTTAGTCAAAGTTTGGTTAAATATGGCTGCAACATGTGTTAGTATCAGCTATGGCTAATCTACAGTTAGCTAGTATTTCTGGTTTAACAGATACAGTTGTCAGTTTATTGATGTATTAATGTGTTTTTCAGCTGCAAAGTTTTTTTTCTTTTTTGTTTTAGTGGCTCTGTGGTGGGTGATACTTCAGTAAAAGGCCACAACACAATCTTAATCTCTTCCTGTCATGGGTGGTAGGAGGTTTGCGATAATATTTGGTTGGCATAGGAAAAATATATGCTTTGCTCTATAAAAGCATTCAGGTTATTTTACAGCAGAATATTATTTAGCATACTCTAAATGGAAAATTGGAAAATTGTCTGCAGATCAGAAGACAGCATTACTAATACGCAGAACAAAATGAAGTTTGAGGAAAATTCAGAAATAAAAAGAGTGATACTTCAGTAAAAGGCCACAACACAATCTTAATCTCTTCCTGTCATGGGTGGTAGGAGGTTTGCGATAATATTTGGTTGGCATAGGAAAAATATATGCTTTGCTCTATAAAAGCATTCAGGTTATTTTACAGCAGAATATTATTTAGCATACTCTAAATGGAAAATTGGAAAATTGTCTGCAAATCAGAAGACAGCATTACTAATATGCAGAACAAAATGAAGTTTGAGGAAAATTCAGAAATAAAAAGAGAATCCTATTAGTTGGTTTTGCTGAAAGTTGTATCAAAAATTTTGACTTAAGTAAACATTAAAATTACTAGAATTTTCAGTTGATTTCCTATTGTAAAGATTGAGCAGCAAAGGACAGTTTGTAGAGCTCAGAAGCAAATAAATAAATGCTGAGATTATTGTCACATATGAAGCTGCAGCTTCTGAAATTTAGTCTTTGATGTTTGGATTGACCTTTGGATTCTTCTTTTGTTTTGTCAACTAACATAACATTGAAAATTTGGTAACATACAACTTACTTAAAATCAGCAATACACATTTAGTTTATTTATAGAATTTACTATATGTTAAGAGCCAGTTTATTTTTAAAATGTACGGTGCATTTACCATCCTACAGGAAAGAAATCTACCTTTAGCAAACAAATTTTCAAATATTAAACACTCATGTTCTGATAGGTTAAGTTAATCTACAATGCAGTAACAAATCTGGGACTAGAACAACTAAACAACACTAGACTTAACAACTGCCTTGATCTCATCTTCTGAAATAGTTTGAATTCAATTTATGGAATACAAATTAAAGAACCCTTTTCCAACAGTGACCACAA
>BHFT01004227.1:0-10260 GCA_004320025.1 Laticauda laticaudata
CTCTGTAGAACTGGATCAGCAGCTCCTTGGGCAGTTTGAGCTTTCTCAGTTGGCGCAGGAAGAACATTCTTGGTTGTGCTTTTTTGATGACATTTTTAATGACATACTTTTTTAGCATTAAATTCCCTGAAGACCTTGGGGATGAATTGTAAGAATATACCTGTCTTTTTCAAGAGTTCTGTAGGTTGAATGTGGAAGACAAAATGGGTTCATCAGAAGGAATTCATTTCTTCTGAGCATTGCAGCTGGGTTAAAAGGAGAGACCAAATGTATTTCCTTTGATTTTTTTCTGCTTCTACTTCAGGTCATTTCTAAGAAAAAGAAAGACGAGGTTTACACAAATTCAGGAGTGGGAGTGAAATAACGCCCCAACATAAACAACACTCCTGACTAGGAGAACACTTCAACGCTTCCAAGCAATGCATTTCCTAAGACAGAAATCAAGAGTTTTGTAGATTCATAAAAAGAGATCAAACAAACAAACAAAAATAAACAAGATCTCAGGTTCATCATAAGAGAAGAGGAATAACGTTAAAGTGGGATGTGAGCTCCTTCCCCCTCAAATTTGTTTATCTCATTTTCACGGCCACTGGAGACATCTGGGGAAAGATAACCAGATGTTCAAGCATCTTTGTCTTTTCCAAAATTGCATTCAAAGGACCAGTATCTTAGCAACGACCGACCGGGCAATGTTTAGAAAATCCTTTGTTAGCTTCAATAAAGGCAGAACATTTATAGGCACAAACAAATTCAAAACCCTCGTAGAAGTGCCTCTGGTTTATGAGTAATGCTGAAGTGTGGTGCACCAAGTGCCCTTTCCTGTTGGTTCAATTTTTATTTTTTTTTGCAAAAAAGAGTTTTTACTAAAGCATTTTTCGATGACACAAGGCGGCATCTGAATTATGCAAATGAGAAATCGGTGCCAAACTTAGGAAAGAGCCCCTTTAAATGAGATTTGAGAGTTGTGGGTAAATATTTTCCCCTCCACGCTTTGTCAAAACAAGGCAACCACAGTTGTCTCGATGGTTTTTAAAAGCCTCGTAAACCAACTCTCTAAGGATTTTACTTCCTGGAGAACAGAATCTCTAGCAAAAAAGGAAGAGCAAAAACTACATTTTAAGAAAAAGCCCTGATTTTGCTTAATGAAAATAACAGTGTTCAATGTAAACCTGCTTGCTTCTTGCAGAGGATGGCTTCCTGTTAAAAGGATTGCAATGGATGGGATGACTAAGTAGGATGATTCCTGGTATAGCTCAAGCAAGGGCATACACAACCACAAATCATAGCTCCCAATGGCAGAACACCTCCATGAACACCAACTAGCAGTCAGAAGGCATGATGAAAACTCTTTAATTTCACAACATATAGACAGATGTAACCATAGTTTCAACTGGGAAAATGTGACCATCCGAGACCAGGCCAAATTCAAAAATGCCAGGGGGATATCTAGAAGCCAGACACTCTGACAAATCTGCCATCGATGGCCAGCTAGACATTAACCTCAATCAACCAAAACAAAGGAAAGACTCCAGCATCTTTCCACCAGCAACTGACACCCAGATCAGCATGCATTAACTCCAAGGTAAACTTCAGGCCAACAATCAAGTCAACAATACCCCAATCAAGAAACTTCCAAAGAAACCAACAGTAAACAGTCCAACCAAAGAATCTCGAAGACCACCCCCACCAGGGGTGGGATTCAGCTGGTTTGGGCCAATTCAGATGAACTGGATGTTAATTTTACATTCATTTGCCAAACTGGTAGTTCCAAAGACCAGCTGGCCCCGCCTGTATAGGGAGAAGCAGAACAGCCCTTTTTGCTCATTGTGGCAAGTATAGGGGATGTAACTGAACTATCTGAGCAGCTGTTGGGAATTGACTCTCATAAATTTACCCACAATGTTTGCTGTCTAATGATTTGTCACAAGACATATTCCCACCATGTCTTCAAAGTTAGCTGTCCACATAATTGCTAAAACACCATGTGAAAGTTATATATACTCACAACTCCCTGCCTAATACTTCTATAAGTATTTTCAAACAGAGTTACAGGTCTGATTAGGACCTAATATCACCTTAGGTGGGTCTGTTCAACAACCATCCAGCTTTAGTAGGACAACCAGCCAACATCTTCTATCTTGGCTTCTTCCTTACTGAATACCATTCAGGAGATAGCTTACTAAGTGTCAGGACCACACATTACATTCCAGTTAAGCTGATTTATTGCTTTTGTCTATACACAAAAATCCAGTGTGGGAAGCCCCCACTCTCCCACCAGAGAATGAAATATTTTGGGGAATATTAAGAGGCAGGATGTTATATTTCCCCAAAGGAGAAATGGAGAAACATGCTCTTAAAGGCAGAAAGCAGCCCCAGTCTTCCTGGAAACAGCTTCCAGCAGATGCCTGAAGTCTGTAGGGATTGATATTTTGTGCCCATTAAGAAAACTGGGCCAGCCTATTCACAAACAAAATGCCTTCAGCCACAGCTCCCCCAGGCTGGAGCAGATGAGATTAAGAATTTACACCCCCCCAAATTCTAAGGACAGGGCATGACCTTTAGGATATAATAGGATTAAGCCACCACCTTTGAACTAGTAAAAGACACAAAGCTCACTATATTGCACAACCTCCTGGAGTATCTCAACCACCAAATCCCAGAACCAGATAAAAACCCAAAAACTCACTCAGTCATTTTGTCAGCTATCCCAGAAACATGTTTCCAACTAGCCACCCTCCATTTTATTTCCAGTGTTTTTCTCCCAGCTTGGAACAGGACTGGATTTTTCTTTCAACACCAATCAACAAATGCACTAAATTGGTGCTAGATAAGAGTTAGTGGAGTTCAAGAGGGATTGGACCTATGCTGCTTGTGGGAACATAATGATTTTAGGTTGATTGCTCTCTTGACTGTGCTCCAGGACTACACTAAGATCTTTCAAAGAACTTTTAAGTATAAAATGGTCTAGATCAGGGGTTGCCAACCTTTTGGACCTCAGGGACCACCAAACTCATAATTTTACATCCCAGGGACTAGCTAACTATTCTGGTGGGCAGTGGGCTAAGTGGTAGGTATGGCTTTTAGTGGTTCATGTGACTGGTCTGGGGCATGGCTTGTGTGTAAATATTTATAATATTATGTATAAATATTGATTTTTGTATTTTAGGCCCTGTCATCAGCTGGCCCAACGGATGCAAAATGTTAGTAAAAAGGACACAACGGATGCAGCAAAATGTTTCCATGCCGTTGTTATCCGCTCTCAAAAAGAAGGCAAAAAGATTTGCAGTAACTGGAGCGGATAACACGGACGCAGGAGGGATGCAGGCGGATGGAAAGCAGATGCGGAACGGAAGCCAGCGGATGGAAGTGGATGGTGCAGCGGGATTGGCGCGCATCCGCTAGGCTTCCGGGGGACCTCGCAAAGCAGACGCGGGGAACGGATGAAGCGGGATGCAGAGCGAAGCCTAGCGTGATGCACAGCGGGAAGCCTAACGGAGATGGCCTAGCGTTAATTGCGCGATGGTGGGGTGAGGATGGCATTGTGGTCAGCCCCGCGATATAAGGGAAGCAGCTCGGAAGCGAGGGTCACCATTTCAGATGATGAAGACTGCTGCCGGACGGATTGACAGCCTTGCCTGCCGCTGCCCTGCATTGCCTGCCTGCAAGCCTGCTGCGCAGCCTTTCTGCAAGCCTTGCTGCCAGCCTCCGCCAGCCTTGCTTGCCTTGCCTTCCTGCCGCCTTGGTTCATGTCTGCCTGCCAAGCGCTTCCTGCCAGCCACTTGGCGTGCATGCGCTGTCCTGCCAGCCGTTCCTGCCGGCCTTCCTGCCAGCCTTTGGTGCCTGCCTTTCCTGCCAGCCGGTTCCTGCCAGCCTTCCTGCCAGCCTTCCTGCCAGCCTTCCTGCCAGCGCGTTGGTGGCCTGCCTCCTGCCAGCCTTCCTGCCCAGCCTTGGTTCCTGCCAGCCTCCCTGCAGCCCAGCAACCGCCAACCATGCGGAAGCACAGCAAGCGTCAGCCATCTTGCAGCCCTTGCAAGAGGGAAAGGCTTACGATCGGCCGGCCCCCTGGCCCTCACTGTGGTTTTGCTGGAGGCTTCTGCAGCACGGCGCGCTTTCTGGGGCGGGTTCTTGTCTGCTTCTGCTTCTGGAGGAGCTTGATGAACAAGCACTCCAGCACCAGCCACCTCCAAAGCACCTGCACCCTTCACCCTATAGACTGAGCGACCAAGAGGAGTGCCAGAGACTCATTTATTGTGCTTATAGCTGTTGTTAAATAAAGTCTATTTCACACACTTGCATCATTTCTTTTTTTTAATAAAGGTCTTGCTGGAAACCTTTTTAGAAAGTGTTTAAGCCTTTGCATGCTGTGGGGGGATGGTGTTAAGATAGCAGTGGGATGGGTTGAGATGAGCTGTGGAGATTGGGGCAGATTACCCTTTGGGATGGTGAATAGCATGTGGGATAGATAAACCCTTACCAGCTGCAAGAAGCATAGTGGACTGTATGGTCCACGGCCTCCCAGGGTGCCACACCGTATGGCCCTTTATTATCAATAGGCAATGTAAGTGCATTGATGCTCCACACATGTCAGACATAAACACAGGACGTCTTGTATTAGAATGCCCTGTTCATTGTAGGGCCACTCGAACTACATGGCACAACTGCTCATGCCATCTGATGAGACAGGTGAAGAAGCGATCCATTAAGCATCTATCAGTTCCTGTCGTAGCACTCTACTGCTCCAGCTGGGGTGTCGCAGCCAGTGTCTTAGGAGGGTTGGCGCTGCGTTTCTTCCTTCACATGAGGGCCTCTGTTGGGGCCTTGCACATGCGCTTCAGTGTCTTATTTCAGCCCCCCGGCCCGCCCCCCGGCCCCCCCTGTTTTCCCTGTGCCTCATTCCCCAGGCTCCATGTCCCCGATTTGCTTGTTGGAGGTCCACGAGGGGCCGTCTGGGTTTTTTTGTCTTTTTGGCGAAAACCCCCAACTTTTTTTTTTTTTTGCGTATTGGGTGCGCATGAGATTGCGCAGGGATGCAGCAAGGCTTCCGACGATGCTCGCTCATGGTCTTCTGGGCGATTAGCATGGTGGTAGAAGTACCTGAATTGTTGGCCAGGATGCCAAAAGGTGTTCTCCACCACCCACCTTGCCCTGGACAGCCGTGTAGTTTGAAGAGCCTCTCTTCACGGTGAGGTATTTGCAGGTGTAGGTTCATGATGTAGGTTCTGAGGGAGAAGGGTCATCCCCCACGATGAGGAGGCACATCTTGCGTGTCGTTGGGCAGGGGTCTGGATCTGGGAAAGCCACGATGAGGTTGCGTTTCCAAGCCTACCCCTTGAGGTCACTTGGCGTGTATTACCTGGGCATCTGAAGGCTGAACCCGTTGCCTGAAGCACGATGTACGATGAACTTGTTAGTCAGCACTCGACCATGGCGAAGAGCGATTGTGCTGGAAGAAGCCCTGTGAGTTGTGCATAAGAGGACCCTTGAGTTTGGCTGGAGCTTTGCAGGCCACGTGCTTGCCATCGATGGCTCCAACAGTTGTGGGGGAAGGTGTCACTTCTGATACGCACTGCTCTGCAACTGTTCTTCCATCCTTTCTTCATGGAGGGGCAGTGGAGGAGCTCCTCCTGTAATTCTTCGATGATTGGCCTTGCACCCACTTCTCTGACCACAATGCTGATGGTGTTGTGTGGCACCCTCCAGCGTACTGATGCTCCTCTAGGTGGTCCCTGAGGCCATGGTTGCGCAGAGTGGAGTTGGCCACCGTTGAGCCAGTTCCAGCTGGCCGGAAGTTGGTGTGTTGCCTTGGTCAACCTGGGTGTCCGCCGCTGCAGCAATTTCTCTAAAACATGGCTGAGCATCGCTCATGAAGTTCTGGAATGCCCGAGCTGTCTTCGTTCCTGAGCTCCACCATCAGCTTGTTGTACAGTTCCGTCCTCTGCTCTTCTGATGTGACACCATCTTGTTACCAGACGCTTCTTGGCCACCTCTTTTCTTCCCGTAGTAGATCACAGAGCCTGTAGATGCCTTCGCACTGTTGCAGAAGGTATGTGTGGCTGCCAAAAGGACTTTGTTACAGTATCCACGGTGGGACATGACTGGATGCTGTGGGTAAGGAGGAAGAGGCAGGATGAAGGCTTGCAGAGGTCCGCATCCGCAGGGCTGGCTGTTCTGAAACAGTGAGATTCCAGGTGAGTTGCTCCCCCTTTTGTAATAGGCAGTATAGGTTGTCCCTTTGCATCCTCTAGGATCCTTCTAGGCATCCTCGTAGGCATCCTGTTAGACATCCTTTATATCCAGATAGGTCCCCTCTGGCGAACGTTCTTTTCCGTTTTAAATGCTTGTTTCCGACTAGCATCCGTTGGTTCTGCATCTGTTCTGCATCCGTTCTGCGTCCGTTCCGTCCTGCGTCAAGCGGATGGAGTTGCTGGTGAGCGTAGCGGATGCCTGGCAGATATTAGCGATGCGTAGCGGATGCAGAGATGGACGCGTGTATTACATGTTCGTCCGCTCAGAAGTTTGGAGCAGCTTCAAACTTTCTGAAGCGGATGAAATGTCAATAGAACGGGATGCTGGGACGATAGAGAGGAAGCAAAACGGAGGCATTGGAGTTACAGAACGGATACATGTGGTTAACCAACGGATGGCAGCTGTTTTGTCCGTGTTTACATCCTTCTTTGGATCCATTGGTGCAGTGTGGACAGTGGGCTTTAGAAAAAGAGCAACTTGTTTTGCCAAAATCAGCAAAGCAGGCAGGGCAGATTGAGTTGCTGCAGCAGAATCACAGATTTCATTCAGAAAACTATTGCTTCCTGCCATTGGATAGCTCAGTCTGTCACATAATAAAAATTTGGCTTTGCAAGCAGACGGCACAAAATTAATCTCAACAACGCACCATGAGGTGTAAATATCGAGTTTGTTTTGTAAAAAAGAGCATTTTACCCAGAAATCAGGCAAAGCAGGCAGATTGAGTTGCTCACAGGAAATCATTTCAGAGAGATCTGTCTCTCTGCCATCGGCTAACCTAGTCTCTAATTGCTTGTCGTGAGTCTGCAGCTGAATTGTTGCTTTGCAAGCAACCTTTAGTCCTAAGGGAGTTTGGCAGAGCTGAAGATCTAAAGACTAGTTAGAAAGAAGAAATCAATCCATTTGCCTGCGTTCCCTTTGCTAAGCTAAATCTCCTGGCAGAGCAGAAAAGATGATTGTCGAAATAAGTGAATAAAAAATAGAAATTTTAGGCAAGGGGCAAGTTCAAGTAAGGAGTGAGTGAGGCAGGGAGCATTCGCTGCGGGACATGTGGGCGAGCCAGTTCTGTGTTCCTGCACAACCTGGATTAATTGCTGTGGGGGTAACATTTCTCTGCAGAACCCACCAAAATTTTCTTGCGGACCACCAGTGGTCCCTTCCCTGGTCTACTGGTTGGTGACCACTGGTCTAGATCAGGGGTGTCAAACTTGTATCATCAAGGCATCATTACATGACGCATCAGGACTCCCCCCCTTCACTAAACTGGGTTTGGGCATGGCCAGCATGTGACGCATCTGGTGCGCAGGCCATGAGTTTGACAGCCCTGGTCTAGGTGTACTTTTAACTGTTGCTTGCTTTTTTTTTCAGATGAGTTTTTATTATATTCTAATAACTGTGTTTCTACTTCCACCATCTCTCCTCACAGATGTCTGCTTTAGGCTTTGCAATAAATAATAGCAACACATTGAAAGAAAGCAACCAAATGCCTCTGTTATTTAGTGAAGGAGTCATGTTGATGTATGAGCAGATGGGTCCTGGAGATTCCACATGGCAGTAAAGGAACAATGCTGGGACGATGCTCGCCTGAGTAGTCCTACTATCAGAGTAGTGGAATGCAAATCATGGCTTCAGAAAGAAAATTGATTTTGCAGAAACTCCTGTCCCTGTGTGTAACCCTGCTCTTGTTCATAAGGTTTTGACAATTGTGTGAAATTTAATGCCAGGAGCATTAGCTACACATGTCTTGGAGGGTCAAGGAATATTAAGAGGTCTTTCTGATGTCATGCTTCACAGAGCAGCTAAGAAATGCAGCCCACTTGTTTCTGATAAAGTCCTAGCAATCATACTGTCAGTCCATTTGCTTTTGGGGGGCAAAAGGATACTGGGGTTTCAGATAAATTCTTCTGCTATGTTTCCTATGGAATCTTAAGTCTGAAACACACTGTTGGTTTCAGCTGGAATTTATTATCTGCTCTCCCAATGTGGTTCTCATTTCACTGCTTCCCCAATTTCAAACAGCATTATTTCCTCCTCTGCCTCCTTTCACAAAAGCTGGAAGTTGCCATGAATATGTGGAAGATGGGATTGCATTACCTCTGTTCTTTGAAACCCTCATCTCTATATTGTTCTTGTGTAAAAAAACCTTTCAAATGAAACTTTACATATGAAGAAGTGCAGAAAGAAAGAAAGGACGAGGAGGAAAGAAAGAAATGGAGGAGGAGAAGGAGAAGGAGGAGGAGGAGGAGGAGGAGGAGAAGAAGAAGAAGAAGAAGAAGAAGAAGAAGAAGAAGAAGAAGAAGAAGAAGAAGAAGAAGAAGAAGAAGAAAGGAGAACTGGTAGTGGAAATATTGAGTAGTTCGGAGAACTGGCAAATCCCACCTGTGACTGGAGATTTTACAGTATCCTTCCCCTGCCATGACCACCAAGCCATGCCCACAGAACTGGTAGTACATTTTTTTTAATCCCACCACTGATAGGGCAGGTGCAGGTGGGTGGGGCCAACTGATTGTCATTCATAACCAGTTCGATAGAACCAGTCCGAACTGGCATCAGCCTACTACTAATCCCCAGGCAACTATAGGTCAATTACCTGTCTACCAACCACTTTCAAATTGCTAACAGGTGTGGTAGCTGATGCAGTCCACCAGCATCTTCCTGAAAACAAGCAGAAACAAAACTGACCAAACATCAGCGGAATGAAAGACAAAACAACATTGGAAAAACTATGTCCTACCAGTCAATGACTACTTCAGCTTCAACCACAACAATACAAGAGCACACAACAAATACAAACTCAATGTANGCACTACCTGACTCTATTATATCCTCAAAACCCCACTCCTTTAACCTTAAACTATTTACTATTGACTTCACCCCATTCCTAAGAGGTCTGTAAGGGGCGTGCATAAGTTCACCATCATGCCTACTGTCCCTGTCCTATTATCTCCATTTATTCGTACCTCTTTCCTGTTTTCTTACTCATGTTTATACTTATTATACCTATTAACTTGTAAGCAATTGACAAATCAAATAAATAAATACAAATAAATAAATAAACTGCAAAGGGCTAACTTTGACTACAGTGGTCTGAGCTTTAAGAAGAAATGCATAGAAAGCAAGAATTGAGAAAACAGCAACAGACAGCAAAAGAAGAGAAAGAAACAGTGGACCAGCATATTAGTTTATTTATTTATTTGTTTGTTTGTTGAGCATGTATTAGATAACAAATTTAACTATAAGCATGATTATTAATACATGAAATGGATTCGAATAAAAGGGAACATTAGGACAGGGACAGTAGGCACATTGGTGCGCTTATGCACACTGCAAGAAGCTCACACACTCTGACTACAAAAAAGAGCATGACAAACTCACAACAATGGTGTATTGGGATATTGGCAGGGAATGTCATTTGCTGCAAGCAAGAGCTGGTGGGGCCACAAAACAGACAAAAATCCTGAACAATAACAATGAAGAAGCCAAGGTGTCCTGGGACTTTCAAGTTCAAACAGATAAGCACCTGTCACATAACACTTCAGACTTAGCAGTACTTCAGTAAGAAAGACAATAAATAAATAAATATGAATAGTGAATGTTGGAGTATCTAGAGACAGCAGAAGAGAAGAGGGGGGGAAAACTGGAGAAAATCATGAAGTATAAAGACCTTCCAGCAGAAGTAGAACAAATGTGCCAAAAGAAAGGAAAGACAGTACCAAGAGCAACAGAATTGCAGAGTTGGAAGGGACTTTGGAGGTCTTCTAGTCCAGCGGTCATCAATTGGTGGGCCACAGCCCATTGGTAGGTCTTGAGAAAATTTTGGTGGGTGGCAGAGAAATCTCACCCCCAGAGCATCCCCCCAAAGCAATTAATCCAGGCTGCAGAGAAACACAAGGCTGCTCAGCCCATATGACCCTCAGGAACCCTCCCTGCCTACTCACTCCTTACCTTGCAAACTTGCCTGCTAAAATTTCTATTTTTCCTTTTTCCAACCATCATCTGTTCTGCTCTGCCAGGAGA